>JASSUY010012111.1:0-76667 GCA_032466535.1 Forpus xanthops
GCTAAAAAATCCAAAACACAGTGCTACACCAGCTACTGCTTAAAGAAAAATGACTGCTGCTGCTGAACCCATGACAGCCATGCACTTTACAGGTCTCTTATCTCTGCATAGCTCTACTCACAGTATACATGAGGACTGAGGTCACACATGAGCCTTCATTAACTGCAGGTGGCAAAATCATTGTTATGGGAGTGGTAGGTTTTGTTTTCAGCTTTCTGGGGAGAAGTTTTGCCTTGCTTTCACCTTCACACCACATCAGTTCACCCAAATGTTCTCCCCATCCTCCTTCTCCACTCCGCCTCATTAAAAATGTTGCACAATAATTGTAAATTTTACAGCGCTCAAATTAGATTATTTCCCTTGACACAGAAACAAACAGACTGCTAGGAAATGACCATTTCAGATTACTGGAAGAGTCACACAATGCTCCCAAGACCAGGCCAATTGCTGTTCTCAGTTGCACATGTGTAATCCCAGGGATATCATTTAGGGCTGCACAACATTAAATGAGAGTATGCATCGTGCCCCCAACATGCATAAATCACAGTGTACCCCATCCTGTGTACTGCTGTCATCAAGTCCAGATCGCTGTGCTTATAAACCAAACACAGCAAATTTAATTAAAGGATGATCCCACAATGTTAATCAGATACAGGTGCAGAACTTAACAGTGGGATCAGGCCCAGAGCTCTTGAGGGCTGAGCCCCATCTGCTGCCATGGACTTGTAGGAACCATAGGATTTGGTTTTGGATTGTTTTACTGTTGAATCAAACTCAGAACCACAAATATACCCGGGAGGGTTTTGCTTCCTTCTCCATGCTGTCCCTGAGGTTGACAGCAGCACCAAGCAGAGCTCCTTCTACCATGAAAGGTGGGCAGGTGCACTAGAGCAGTACCAGGAGGCAGACACTTTGACCCAGCAGGGGCTGGGGTGAATTCAGCTCAGGCCAGTGCTGGATCCACCATGCCATGCAGCAGCGAGGCTCTGCTCAGCTCCCAGCAGCTGCTGATAATTCAAAAGGAATACCAACATGACATTAAGCCTACTTGGTGCTGAACAGGACCATCACTGCTCTGGTCACGCAATACCTTGAAGGCAGGTATATACTCGGCTCTTGGCTCAAAAATTATGAAAATGAGATCAAAGGGATCAGTTTTACCATTATTGGTAAATGGGTATTATTCCCATAAAAACTGTGATAGCAGAAGGGTATTGTTTGCTTGCATGTGGAGAGCACAAGTTCATTCACATGGATTTGGAGCATCTTAGGAGATGTAGAAAAGGCTTGCAAGGCTTCTACCTGTGCTCGGTTTAGTCTACAACCTCTGCACTGAGAGCCTCAGCTGAAGCCCCTGCTGTGTCTGCATCTGTGGCTATGATTCTTGTGCTATGCTCTTTGATGGAAGAAGAAAGGAATTCGGCCTGCTTTATTCAGCACCTTTCCTCTTTTGACAGGAGAATGAAAAGCCCTGCCCTGAATCTCTGTTGTGCAAACAAGACCTGGGAACCCCATTTTCCATGTGCTGTGCACTGCAATGCTGCTGTTAGCTGCTGCAAGGAGGAATCCAAGCTAATGATAGCAGTTATTTCAACAATGTTAATGATTTGTAGAAAGATGAATTAAGCAGAGAGAGAGCTGCACAAGTCTATTATTACCCTATGCCTAACTCTATTAAAAAGAGCTGAGCTGTTCATCCATTTATGAGCCATTGACAGGGAGGCATATATCTCCATGAAAAAGGTCAGATTGCTCCAAAATGGTCATGGGCACATTTCTTTTCAAGGAGGAGCTTTCTGTGACAGAAAGTCTGCGCTGGCAGAGGGCTTCCAAATGCAGTGCTACCTGAAAGACTGCTGGGTGCACAAGGACACGCCTTCAGCTTTTGAGGCGCTGATTAAGGGGATGAGAAACCAAATTCAACCTTGACTGCTTGCTTGCACCTTGCATATGGCAAAAGCTGCAACACACTCATAGAGAAAAGCTCTGCATTTGTGGGTCCGGGATGGAGGCAGGATATCCTTGAGGAAAGCTGGTGTTTTGGAAAGGTGTTATTACTTTGCTCCACTCCAGTCTTACCCATGGGGTTTCCACTGTCTATCTATCTTGGAGTATTCTAGGAAACCATCACTGTGATATTGAAGTGCCACTTGTTTAGGGCAGTCAGGATGACAGACCTGAAGTTCCCTGCTAATCTACAGAAGAAAACTAGCTTCAGCAGCAGCAGGGATAGCATTGCTGGCGGCAGTGTGGGGCTGCCTGGGAGCTGAGGCAGCATCTGATAGGCCCCCTATGGTCAGGGATCCATGGCTCTGGCTCCTCAACCCCCTAAGGTGCATGCAGTCAGAGAGGACGTGGGCAAAGAGCAAGACAGATCTTCAAGAGGCACTACTGAGCTGTGTGTCTGGTTTTATATAGTTATTTATAGCACTGAGAGCAGATTAGCCTTGACCACCTCAGTAAGGATGCATAAGGGTCTATAATTCCTGCCCTCCAGTTCTCCCTCGATCATACAATTGCACCTCCCTGGTGGCTGCAAGGTCTACTGTTGTTTCAATTCACAACAACAATCAAGTGACAATGGCTCTTACCTACTATTGAGCTGCACAAGACTCAGCTGGAAAGAGTGACCTAGAAGTAAAGCACTTCGTATCTCTTTCTGTCTAAGGACCTGACATCTGATGCTGTTCTGTTCCTCAGAGTAGTTCAGCAAATCAAGACAAAGCCCATCCAAGCTGCAGGTTCAGCTGGTTTTTCTGTTGGAGGCTGTGAAACCAGTGCAACAAGTGATGCACTTTAAAGGGTCTACTCCTGTCTTTCCCTGCCAACTGAAAAGAGTTTCAGGAGCTGCTGTGTGCATGCCTTGAATTTTTGTCATGTCTTGATTTCAGCATGTGTCATTTCTGTTATGTCGGGCCATGGTGTGTCATCCCTGATGCCACGACACTGTTTGCTGACATCGAAGGAAATAAGATGGAAGCAGGCTTTAGCTGTCAGTGTTGCTTAATATTTGCACTATGGTCATGTCTAGACTGCTGAAGTGAGACAGGGTTCTTCAATAATGGCAGCACAGCTAAACAAGGTAAGAAGTAGACCAATGCCTGAAGAGCTTTAATATGAGAATGAAAGACAAGGGATCAGAGGGAGGAAATACTGTGCCTGTTCTTCCCGATGGCAGCCCGGGCTACAGGAAAACATGTCACTAATCAGGATCCCTCAGCAGGGGAGTAGAATGGATGCTACTCTGCCTGATCCCACTTCCACGCTTCATTAAATCTGTCCATCCTTGTCTGGCAGCAAGTAGAGGCTGTGCCAAAATGGGACTCCAGCACCACCCTTTACCCTCTAAACATTTAAGTGTAGTCTGCTGCCTAGGCAAGGCACCCAAGGCAGAATATTCCTCTGTTATTTCCTCTCATTGATAATGACGGGCAACACAGGGTGAGTTGCTGCTGAAGATCAAGTATTTTTCAAGCCATGCAATCCAATTTGCCCACCTCCTGCTGCCAGCCAGAGCCAGTCTGTGGTAGCTGCTTCATACAAGACAAGAAAGTTGCTTGTGACGCTCCTTTTGAAAGATTTTGCTTCCAAATCAAACCCAGCATGTAAAAGGTCATCCTCTGAAACCAGTGATGGGTGAATGGGTTTGAGTAAACTAAAAGACAGCCCTAAGCCTCTCAGATTGAATGCTCCCCAAGAAGAGACACTTCTTTAGCAAGGGAGTTCTGACCTATATCTGCAGACTTGGCAAAATTGTATTCATAAGTTTGTATTCGAAGTTTGTTATTATCTGATTTTTCCTAGAGTTTTTCTGGGTGGGTGGGAAGAGCTTATCTCTGCATCCTGTTAGCTCCATATTGCTCACTTAACAAGTTTGATGAAGTCCTGTTAAAATCCAGCAGTGTAGTGGGGAAGAGCCTAGACTGTATCATCTAACTCCAGATCTTATCATGGCTTTTCAGCCCTCATCATTTACTGCAATTCACTCAAATATCTTTTTTGTTAATTCAAACGAAATGATCCTAGAAGACACTCATTAGACATACTAAACAACATATCATATGCCCATTACTCTGGCATAGCGTGGCTGTAGTTCCTCAAGATCAATGTGCTTTTACCCCAGTGTTCCTGAAGGGCTCAATTCTACCTCCACACATTTCTGAGTGTCCTTATTAAAATCACTGCTATTGATCTCTGGAGACAACTTTGAAGGTTATATTAATGAAGATTAAAAGATTTAAGCAGGGTTGCCTGTTGTTTTTGGGATCCAGTCCTATTTCCCTTTGACGCATTACTTTCTGTTTCATGAGTAGAAGGTCATAAAGCAGTGAATCAAGTTAAACAAAGTAATAAGTTAAGCAAAACAGAAGGTTTCCAGCTTGGATAAAGAGATTGCTATGACCTGAGAAGTCCTTTTATACAACTGGAGCTGGAAACTTCTGGGGAAAATAGAGGTCCTTAATGAAGAGAATGAGGACTGCCAGCAGTAGAGTGAATAGTGGGGCTGATATTTTCTTTCAGTACTGATTATAGATAAGAACCAATAGATACCAAGCAAAATTCATTCCTGTAGCAATTAAACCTACTGATCCTTGAGGAGTTTGTTACAACCTCAGAAAACAGGAGATAAATGTTTAGAAGAGCTGCAGAAGATGTAACAGAATATTATGCACCACAGACAAGTAATTTTGCCAATTCCTTTGAGTTTCATAGTAGGATAAGGAGATGATGTAGCTGGATTTGTGCAGAGCTGGAGGGGCTAATTGAATGTTGTTTGATTAGCAACCTCCTGAGGGATCTGCTATGAGACAGATGGAATTTCAGCAGAGTGCCATAAACCATCATTGTTTGCTGGTGGAGTAGAACTTCACCTGGCCCAGAACAGTACTGTCAGGAGCAGCAAAGGGGAAACTGGAAGGCTGAAAAGATGGGTATTTAGAAATACCCAAAACAATAACTGAACTGACCAACCACAAAACAGAAAACCTCAATGAGATTTTTTTTCTACTGTAAAAGTGTAACTTGGTGTTTTTGTTTTTTTTTTCAAAAGTTACATATGAAGTAGCCCAGGGTCATATATACCTCAGGATGGGATGTACAGACAAAAAAAGCAATAGGAGCTCTCAAAAACAACCTTTCAAGTCCACTATTTCATCCAGAAGTAAAGGAACAGCACAGGAGACTTGATTTTGATGAGGTGGTAGTCGTAAACAATATATGCTTTCTAAAAGGCAATGAAGGACTTTATGGAGTAAATGTAGAGTTAAACTGCCTGTCAACTTCCACAGAAGCACATACAACGCCATCAATGAATATATATCCTGAAGGGCAAAAGAGGACTGAACTCTCTGCTGAGTGCCACATTGATATGTGAGTTTGCTTTGGAGGACTTCTTCTGATGACAGCATCTTGGTTTGTTTCTGTAAAATGCAAGCATAAGATGTAAAATATGTATAAGTCCTAGATAGCTAAGCCAAAACTAAAACCCGTCAGGTAGAGATTGTTTTCAAGAATTAGAGGGGGAAATGTCAAACTAGACCACATAGATATGCTGCTTCTCTGTGAAAATAGGTGCAGGTACATATTAAGTTAGGTCATTTAGAAGAGAGAATAATGGAGATTTATGCAGAGAATGGGCTCATGCCAAAATAGCTGCTAGTAGGGTTAGCTCCCCATACCCTTGGAGTAAGGATTGAGGAGGCATGTTAAAGGAGGACATCATTCTGCCTGGATTTTATGTCAAGAGGCTGTATTTGAACCATTAAAAAAGAGTTTCCTCTGCAGCAATTGTGCATAACTGTGAATCAAGTCTCCAGAGGAGGTAAACATCCCATCCTTTGGACACGGACTGTCAGGGCAGGACAAAGTGGGTTGAAAGGTTCATGGAGTGGGTACATAGCAGCAGTCTCTGCAGGCAGGGACAGGTAGGAATAGTGAGGATCTGACTACTAGGAAAGCAAAATAAGCAATGAGGAACACTGGAAATCTTCAAAGAGCAAATGAAGCATCATTGAAAGGGAGCCTTTGATTTACAGGGGGATTAGGTTATGCCCTCAGGTACAAGAGGAAATATTTCAGTCATCTAGGGGCAGCAGATATTCATAACCAAGTACCTGCTCTCTTGTAAAACCAGAAATGTAAAATCAGAAGTCCAATACCTGGGGTACTCAGTAGGCAGGGAAAGGATTTACTCTACGGCTGTTCACTTGTGGCCTTTAAATAAGCCAGCCACCTGGAAGGCAACAGATTTATGAAGCATACTGCAGTTGGTAAAAAATTATTATTAAATACTTTTAGAGTCATCACATGAAAACCTGAGGTGGCTTGGTACCAGTGGAAAAAGGCAAGAGAGGATTATGAAACATCTTAAATGCTGTGATGTCATGGAAAGTGCTTTCCATTTTGACCCTTGCAAAGATTTTCAGTGCCACACAGCATGATGTTTTGGTACGTAATATGAAGGCTATTTGGAGGTGGACAGATGGCTTCATCTTCAGGTCAGTGGCTAGGGCAGAAGAGACTAAATTAGCTGATGAAAGAAAGGCAAGACATTGTTCTGGGAATAAAACTTAGTCACTGCTGAGATGGAAGTACTTTATTTTTTTGGCAGATTATAGGCTACTTCAAGGGTTTTCTGGTGGAAACAAAGGCAACCTGACCAATGCACATGGCCAGCTGCTCTGCCAGGTTTTATCCTTTTCTAGATGATCTGTACACTGAAAGCTAATGTAGATGTTCTCCCTCTGATGATGGCTGGTTCTGCAGAGATTAAGTCACTCAAACAGGAGAGGAAAGGGATAGATTGGACACAACGTATGCTGTATGCACAATACACACTATTGTACACTCAGAGGCCAAGAATTATGTCAAACACATAAGGCATTTTTTGCCTAAATTCTTTGTGGAGACAATGAGGACCTGAGAAGTCCATCAGCACAATTTCTTGCAAGGAGCTGTCTTCTCAGCCTCTCCCCAAGATCAGGGGGATGCTCAGTATGTAGGATTGACTTGATATAAAAAATCATAGAGTGGAACATATATATCCAAAAGAACAGCATGTCCATGGTGACCTCAGCAACCTCCACTGCTATCCTCAGAAAAAGTAAACCGGCTGTAGAACCAGCCCCTAGGGATTGTAGAGGTTGAAAAGTAACAAGTGTGGACTTACTGAAGTCTTTCTGAGTGAGAGTGGACTTAAATGTGCTCAAGCATTTTAATATAATCCAGCTTCAAATGGTGTATCGGAAAGCTGCTAGAAAGGGAGTGTGAAGGAGATGATTAATGGGAGCTTGGAAGAAGATCCGGATAGATTTCTTTTGAACTATGCCTCAAATTACAATAGATGTGAGCCTGGCCTTGCTGTTGATGAGAAGGAAGATAACACTCATTTGGTCTTAATCTATGCAGTCCTGGGAGAAGAAATAAAGAGAGCCTTTTAAAGACAAACCACTTGCTTTTATGCAAAGGATGAGCATTGTGTAAAGACTATCCACATAAAAATGCTAGTAGTTGGCAGTTTACATTATCTCTGCATATTGCCTCAAAGTGATTAGAATCTTTCTATTTAAGTGAACTCTTTCTATTTAACTTTAAACTAAAGTTGCTGGGGGATGGGAACCTCAATTCATCCCACTCTTATCAGTTTGATGCCAGTGCCAGCAAGAGATGCCCAGAGCCTGGAGAGGGATGGCTGGTAAGCAGGAGAGCATCACAAAGCAATTCCAGCCCCTCCAGCCACATATCTACTTGATTGGAGCCCACCTTAAATGCATCTATGCAAACACACTTTGCATGGGGAATAAACAAGAAGAGGTAGAGACATGCACACACCTGAAGGTCATCATGGAGATGTGGCGGGATGGCTCCTGTGACTGGACTGTTGCTGTGGAAGGATACAGGCTCTTTAGATAGGAGAGGTAGGGAACTTGAGGATGGAGTGACACTCTACATCAATGACCAGCTGGAGTGCGTGGAGGTCTATCTGGAAACAGATGAGGAAATGAATAAAAGCTTATGGGATGGGATTAAATGGAGGGCAGGGGCAGTGGCATTATGGTAGGAGTCTTCTACAGGCTGCCTGACCAGGACGACAGAGGAGATGAGGCCCTCTATAGACAGAGAGGAGCAGCTTCATGCTCTTAAGGTCTGGTCCTCATGGGAAATATCAACCACTGATCTCTGCAGGAGAAACAGCAGGGCATAAGCAATCCAGGAAGTTCCTGGAATGCTTTGTTAATTACCTTCTCCAGGTGACAGAGAAGCCAATGGGAGAGGTGCTGTGCTGGAGCTTGTTCAACAAAGAGGGGTTAGTGGGGAAATGTGAAGCTCAAGGACAGCCTTGGCTGTAGTGACCATGATGGATACCTCTGACATGTGAAGGAGTGAACATGGGTGCTACAGAGAGAGGTATTAAATAGGTGACATGAAAGAGCCTCTGATTTTTAATGCAATGTGTATGAGCTCTAGTTAAGAATGGAGGGATAGAATAAAGATGTCACAGAAGTGTTAATATCCAGAGCATTATGGGATGTAACACCCTCATTTTCTGTTTTCTGCAGCTCTGTGATAAATAAAGCAGCAGGTTCCCACCTGCAGTGCTGTGAGCAGAGTGGTTTTCTTCAACCAGTCTCTTTGCTCAAGGGATTGTTTTTTTCTTCCACCTTGGTTGAGCCCTGAGGAGCCTTATCCTTCCTGGGTAAACGTGTTTCTTGGACACATGGAGTTATTCCCTTTTACTCCCTTTTCTTTTTCATCAAGTAGAGCAAATGAGAAAGGCTGGCCCAAAAGCTGGGCTAGTCTGAAAGACTTTTATCTGCTCCCTGGAGGCGCATCAGTCAGTGCAGTATACCTAGAGAAATGTTTGCAATTCATGGGTGCCAGATACATGCCATAACCTGATCAGCCCTGGGCTGGAGCCTGCAAGAGCTATTGGAGAAAGATACAAGGACCCATGCAGGGAAGCTGAGCTAATCTGCTGATAGAAATGGGGAGCTAAGTGGAGTATCTTCTTGCTTCCATCCTCATGTCCACACCAGCTCCTATCACTGTACAGAGAGGTCATAAAGAGACCATGCAATAGAAGAGCAAACTCCTGTTGAGCTGGTTTGTATTTTAAGCAGCAGGAAAGAACCCCCCAGCCTAGTAAGTTGTTCAGTTGTGAGCGCATAGCAAGGTGTGTGTTTGTGCACAGGCAGGTTCATCATGGGAATGTAGCTTCCTTGCCAGCACCTTTTAAAACTGAGCACAGAAGAGCATGGATTGTCTTACCAGCTGCTTTTTGGAGTTGTCTCTGTCTGTCATTTTTGGGGAGGGACGGGGGCAGGGAAATTTGGTTGGGTGGCAGATGGTGTTAAACAGGAAAGGAGGCAGTGTTTGTTTGCAAACATGTCGAGGTGTCGTTCCATCACTGCCCAGCGCTCTTGATAAAATCAGTGTGGGAGCTTTCTGCCAGCTACTGCAGCCCCACAATGCTGCACAGCAGATGAATCAACGCCAACCAGGGAGCAAGTCTCTGCCCCAGAAGTCCTCCCTGAGAGTGTGACGAGCAGGAACAAACATGGCAGAGATTCACTGCCAGGCACAAACAAGGATGGTGGTGCTCTTGTATTTCAAAGCTAGCACAGGCTGCCGGCGGCAAGCCTTCAGTCAGCCTGCTTCTCTAGCTGTTTGTTTCTCCTCCTCACCATCCTTAGAGATGGAGTGTTATCAGCAGGCAGAGAGAAATGCCACCCACTGCTGTGCTGGGAGGGGGGAGCTTGTGTCTCGCTGCACCCACACAGTGGGCTTCAGGCGTTTGGGACCAGAACTCAGTTCCTGCTTTTCACCCTATCCACATTACAGGGCGCAGGGTTATGAGGGGATGCCACAGCTCTTCAGTGGTGGCATGAAAGGGGCAGTGCTCATTCTGCAGCTATGGCAGGTCTCCGCCAGGAGGGAGCCTTGCTGCAGATCCTGAGAGAGACACAGCCTGCTTGGGAAGCGTCCTGCAACCCGTCGGGACATGCAGCTGCTGAAACCTCTGGACCCTTTGCACATAAGATATAGCTATTGACAGCTCCTACAGATGAAGGCTGGAGTGTCAGGACTTTGGCATGTTTAGGAAAGTCAGCTTTACCATGAACACAAGTTTACTGATGGTGAGGCTGGGAAGGATGTCAGGGTTTTTTTCCTCCTCTGTAAACCTCTGGATCACACTCACCCTGGAACAGGGTCAAAGGGCATTGAATAGCTATCCCTGTTTCCAGATGTGGGCAGCACGAGGGACCCAGTAGTGCTCTGCTGAGCTTGGGGCAGTTGGCATCTCCCAGCCAGCAGCCCTGTGGTATGGTGGATGCTGGAGAGTTAGCATCCACTAAGCCTGGGGCTGAAGCCATGGCTGCCTCTATGGGGACTGAGGACTAAAAAAGAGATGTCAGTTTTTATGAGCATCCTCCTAAGCCACCAAGAGAGTCCAGTTTTGGGGGGTTTTGTTGTTTTGGGGTTTTACCTTTTTTTTTTTTTTTTTTTTTTTTCCTGGAAACATGGTGTTTCAGGACATTGCTTCTTGTGCTTCTCCTTTCTTCTCCTGCCGGGAAAGCCAGGGCTGATGACTCAGAAATTGCTAAAAACATCACATTCAGAGCTGCCACAATCAGGAGACTGGCTTAAAAATCATGAGATTCCTACCAAACAGAAATTGATTCTTTTCTCTTGTCCTCTGGTGGTTTTGCCTCAGAGGTCATTCTTCAGCCCTCAGCTCTTATGAATGTGTTATTTTGTTTTGTTTGTGTCTTAACGGAAAATAGGCTTCCCATCTTCCCTCCAGAAAGAAAGGCTAGAGCACAATACAAAGTCTTGTGCCTCTCCCATGGAAAACGTGAGCACTGCCAACATCCAAGAGTGGAAAATACCAGGAAGGAGGAATGCAAACACACAACTCTACACCATTAGCTCTTATATGAATATTAATGACCAAGGCACCACTGCAGTAAGTCAAGATTCAGGGAGTCAGGTTGTCTCCATACCCTGTGACCACTTGCCAACAGGAAAAATGGGCGAACTTTCACTGGTTGTTTTTCAGGGCTGGATATTGTACTTTAACGAACAATCAGAAGGCAACTAGCTGGAAAATAACTGGACCTTTAACAGCCTTGGTGCTTAATTTACCATGTACTTTTTCTTACGTTTTCCCACTCATTGATGATATTATATCAGCATGGTTGCTTCTCTGACATCAGTTTTATTCAAATATTGCTGTTTCATCTTGCCTCTGCTCCTCACCCTGCTTCCCTGGGCCATTTCACTGGGTCTGCCTCACCTGTCAGAGCAGCCTATCACTATCTTCTCAATCACAGCTCATTAAGAAAAGCTGCATGCCAGACATCTTCATCTCTGTGATCATGCCACAAACCAAATGCCAGCTCCTCCATCGGATTCAGAGCTGGTTACAACACCGCAGAACCCACCCTGCCTGGATGGAGGTGGCTGTATGTGGCAGGTGTTTGGATGGAGTCATTTAAATCCAGGATTTATGTGTTCTTCACGCTTTAATTGCATCAAGGAATCTCTCACTCTGGCAGCATCTAATCTCTCAACATTTCACATGCTCTGCCTGTGCAGTGTCAGAAGATGAATAGCTCATTCATACGGAGAGTGCTTCATACGCTGACGTACAATGCTGATAGAATGGAGAGAGAGTTGAAGGGTAGGAGCACGGACTGAGTAACTTGTAGTGCTTACCAAACCTCGTTGGTTCAAAAATAAAATGCACTCTGCATTTACCTGTAAACGATAACATTTTTACTCACATGGGTTTTTCCTTGCATCTTCCACATCTCCTCCCTGTTTGCTAGTCTCCAAATGAGCAGCAAAGCATATCTTTGCTTTTAGGGATTGTAGAGCGGTGCTCCCAAAAGCCAGCTTTGGTAGAATAAGCAATTGAGAAACCTGAAAGTTCTCTTTCGAATATCTATGTGAGTATTGCTACTATTTGGCACTGGTTCTGTCACCTGAAATGCATGAGATTTTCTTAATAGTGCATGGACATTTTACTGGCTCCTATTTCTCTTCTTAAAATATGTTTGTTCTTGAATACTGTAAGGCTGAGGTCCTTTTTTTATACAGGAAGAGACCAAAATGTACCATTAAACAGAGTGGGAGGAAAGAGGTAACTTTATATTCATCCGAGGAACTAACAGATTAAATAATTTCCCCAAGGTCATACAGAAAATCTGTTTCATTGTATCAGGGAACTGAAAACAGATATTTTTTCAGAGTTTTGATCATGAAATATTTTTTCTTGTCCTGATCTGCTGCATTTTCACACTGAAATATAATACCTGTAGAACAGGTAAAACTCCCTGATAAAGAATATTTATAAGGAATGTGTCCCAAATCCAGTCATCAGATCCAGTGTGAATGAATCCCAATATTCTTCTGTAATTTGTGTTATTTGCAATAATTTATTATAAATACATTTCATTTGTATTGAGATCTGAGACAGCACTGACAAGAACACTGAGATAAGTGTAAATAGATAAATAGAAACACAACTCAGAGGTTGCCTGATCTGAAGACCCAGTGCTTATGAATCAATAAATGTGAAGGTTCAGCCAAAGTAGCTGAAGAGAATGTGTCTCTTTCACTGAAACTTTAATGCCCTGTTTATTCCAACCACCCAAATGATAGTTAATGCTATTTGATTGACTAATATATGAGAAATTACTTGTACAGGAGAGGAAGTTTTGGCAGAGTTTGAGGCTTAGGCTAGAGCAGTTCCTGGTCTGGTTGGGACTGGTTAAAGGAGTCTTCTGCATGACCACTCCTTGGTGATTGAGTCTCTTCATAATTTTCAGTCTGGAGGTTTTGTCAGGCTCATAGAAAATTTTTGGAATTTTGGAAACATTCCTGAGAAAGGAAAACCAGTTTTGGCTTGCATCTAATAATGAAGACTGAGGTCAGGGAACAGCACAGCAATGGAATCAGTGGGAAGGGGTGGTTCTTGCATTTCAGTTCCAGTCTTAACTACTTACAGCATGAAAAAGTGGTGTGATCATATATATTTGAGCAGTCATATAAGTGAAAGGCAGGAAGAGAAGCCTGCCTGCCTTTACTCAGGTGTGGACCTGGGGAGGATACATGTGTTCAGCTGTCAGAGATGCAAAGGACTCATCTCTAACCCACCAGCTGCAACTACAAATTGCTAGTATTCATTTTCTGGGTTAATGTTTCCTGGCCATATCCGTCTGCCACAACATCAACTGTCCTGGAAATGTTGACCAAATGTAGCTTTTGGGAACATCCAAAGATATGAAAATCTAGATTATATTTTTTTTAACCTGGAAGCCACAGCTGGAAGGGTTGGTCTGTTTGAATAAACCAGCAAGTAGTTGTCTTTAAGAGGGGAATGGGGCTTGGAAATTGATCTAACAGTAAGATTGCTTGTTTATCATTGCAATGAGTAACGTGATGAGATGCTGTCTACTTCAATTTCCACTGATCTAGCAAGTTACTGGAGTAGCTGTAAGTCCAGATTTTCAGAAGATCTTGGAGGCTTTGAGCATGTTTGAAAGTCTGGCTTTTATTTTAGTTGACTAAATGAGGATCAAACACTTGTAAAATAATCTAGCCCAGTTGTGGGTGCTGAGCACTTATAAATCTGGCCTTTAGTTGTTGAGAAAATCTGGTTGCTAACATGTTTTAAGACTGAAAAAAACATGACTAGAACATCAAGCCAAAGGAAACAATTTGTCTTGTAATGACAGGGTTGAGAGGTGGATGATACTATTTTAAATAAGTACAGTACCTATGACTGGATGATCTCTGCTTCCAACTAGATGCGGATATAAAGACACTGGTAATGAGATTCATTACAGCAGCTTTCTAATCTCTTTGACTACAAAATACATTACATTTGGAATTTAACTGTGTGTGCAGCACACCAGGTGGCCAAGCTGCTTTTACTGGAAGAAAATAAAGAAGCTGAAATGCACTGCTATGTAGTGCTCTTAATGCCTAATAATGTCATAGAGGAAGAAGTATGTTCTTGCTCTCTGTTGCTGATGACTGCCGAGGAAAGCACGTGTTATACAAAGTCACATATGCTGGAGAATAACGCTGCTACGGGAGCCCTTAGCTCACTGGTATGTGACACTGCAATGTGATTAGGAAAGAAATTACATACTGGCAAAAAGCTTTCCCCCATTTTGGGAGTGAGAGAGGAGAATTACTCCCTTGGAAATGTTATATCTGAGTGAATTTGCTTTTCCATGGGATGATATTCTTCTAAGGAAGAAGGATGTTCTAGCTGTTGCTCCGCAGAAAGGACATTTTTTACTTAATTGGCCTGAGGTGTTCATGGGGTCATGGACCAAATTCCACCTTGGGGGAAGTGCGGAGGGTTTCAGCAGTTCCAGGGAAATTTGAATCTGAGGTTTGTGTTGCACTGAATTTGAATATGAAGACTTAAAAATAGGGCTTCTAGTTCACATCCCCATCTCTGAGGTGTTCTTGCTAACGGTGGAGGTGTGTTGACAGGGCAACTTCCTAAATCTATCCCCGAATGCTGTAAGTTTAGCTCCTGGCCTGCCAGAACTCAAAACTCTTCTGAATGAAAGACTAATTCAAGGTTTTCTGTCCACTGATGGTGATACTTTATCATATAGGTGAAGTTGGCCTGTGTGGGTTTTTCTTTTAATTTCATACATACACTCTGAAATTTTATATTTTAGTTTAAGAAGAACAGAGCTGGGCTGCTCACTTGTAGAATTTGGTCATTATAAAACCGTGTCAAACACTATTTCTCCCCTTTGAGTACTTAAGCTTGTTGTGATGCAGAATTACCTTTTTTTTTCCCCTTATTTTTGGTCTTAGCAGAAATTCCGGATGGTTTTGGTAGGAAGCTGTGGACAGGCTGTGAAATGTTGTGCAAGTATCAAAAACTCTTCCCAGCTGCCTGTTGTGGATCAGATTCGCTCTTTGTCATGGGCCGGGATCCAGTTGCAGGACAGATGCTTTACAATGTTGTTTATTGGATTTGCTACACAAAGGGCTGTGCTCCACATTGACAGGGAGCAGGTGGCCTGTAGAAAGGAAAGAACTGACCACCCTTTTGCATTTTTTTTTATTGTTTACAGATTCTTGTGACATACTGATTGCAGCTTGATGTGCAAAAAGGCAGGGCTGGAGGTATCCAGGCAGGCTACCATTCCATATCACTCAGACACAAACACTGATTCAACAGGACTTGTGTTTCTCTAGAGCTTGGGGATGTTCACGCCATGGCTCATGGCCAAGAATGGTTGGCTCATAACCTCCTTTCCCTTACCCTTCTCCCATTGTATCTTACTCCTCTTAAAGCTGTGGACTTTGTGGATGGCAACTCTGGAGAACTCCCTAGGAGCAATCAGAATGCATCCAACCCTCACTGTGCAGTACCTATGTACACATGTGTGTCAGGTGACGTAGCAAGTTTGCTCCCACCTATTGTCACATACAGGATGCCTGCCTGTCATTGCATGGAGAAAAAATGTCACTTTGGTAACAATTCAGTTGGATGTCTCCTTAGTCTGCCTTCACTGATGTCATGGATGATACTTAAAACAGAAAGAGGTATGAAGTTATTGAAATATATATGTAAATGGAGCATTGATTCACTTGAAAAGGCAGCAGGAAACTGAATATATTACTAAAGCACCAAACAGAGCTGAGCAATGGCTATGCTCCCTTCATGAATTTCTGTTTCCATCATGCGATCAGACATGAGGTCTTGTGTGGCCAAAATTAAGGTGTCTCCCAGTCCTTCTTTGATCTCTGACTGTAAGAGACATATAAAAGTATATACAAGAAGTTTCCCTTATGCGTCTGAGGGATGCTTATGAGAGGTTCATGTGAGATCCCAGATCCAAAGGAAAGAGAAACAGAATCAAAAATTAGACCAGTTTGGGTAGTGATCTATGAAATAGCTTCAACATATAATTTTAAACTAAAATCCAGGGGGAGAGATGGAGGGCTGTCAAAAAATAACCATATAAAAGATTGAATCAGTGCTGACAGGATATTTCCAAGTCTGAGTAATACTTCCATGCTACACTGGTTGTGCTGACCACAAATGGTGATTGCTCAGGGACTTTTTCAAGCAGCGCTAACCAGTTATACATAAAAACCTGGACAGTGGAACAGGCCTTCAGACCCTAACTCATACAAACATAAACTGAAAAATCACTACCATGTAGTACTTGGTGCGGCCATTTTGGTATGCTTAGCCATGCAAATATTTCTGTATGTCAAAGCATGGGTAAGAGCACTTTCACACGTGTTTGTGCAGGAAGCACAGGTGAAGCTATGTGAAAACCTCCATGCTCTCTGCTTGGCTTGTGCAGTTGAAGAGTAGGGTGAGACATGGAGTCCTGGCAGCATTAAGAGCAGATGAGGAGCCAGGATCTTTCTATTCATAGCTGTCATGATCAGTGTGTGAGCAATCCTGATGTCAGTATAGGTTTGTATAAAACAGATGGGCGAATTAAATGGGAATAGGTGCAGATTTGGGAAAGATCAGCCTCTATTAGTGGCAAAATTACAAACAAAAAAAGGAGCTGACTTTGTGAGATTGCTCACTGCCACCAGGTTGCCTAGCTTTGGGCATGACTGAAGAGCTCCTGTAGAAATTTAGGAACTAAGGAGAGAAATTGCTTTTCTTAAATATACAGGGAGGTTAACAGGCACCCACTGGAACCCTTTTAACTCGCAAGTAGCCCTGTGGAGTCTGGGACACGTTAAACAATCATCCTGGTAACCCAAAGCACAGCCAGGTTGAAAGTGTTCACATCTATCTTGTGAATTCCTTAAATAATAAACAGTAGACGAAGTTCAATAAACAGACTGAGGAGGCACTAGGAAAGCAGCTAGACAGAAATGTGTATGGGGTAATGTTCAAAGAAGAGAAAATCACACGAACAGGCAGGCTGGAACTGATGTTGTCCCTAAGGATTTACTGGTAACGTGAGGTGAAGTGTTTTGGGCAGGACAGGTAGTTTTTGTTCATGTTTTGAAGTAGAAGTCAGAAAACTTTTCCAAGGGCTGAATCGGCATTTCAGACTCCTCTGGTGGACCAGAAATGAATGTCAGCCTGTAATAATGCCAAAACCCAATGTGTCCATGAATTGTACAAAGTGGAATTGTGGCTTGTGGAAAGGCCACGAATTCTTCATTGCCACATTTAAAGTAGGTGGAATTCAGTGCAACACATCCTTTTCTGTAGCCTTTCTCACTGTCCATTACTTTTCTTTGTTGGGGAATAGTTTAGCATCTTTAAATCATCATCAATTAAAAGTATGTCCTCCCTGAAGCATCAGTATAGTTCCTTGCTAATGAAAGCACTTTTCTAAACTCCTGACATAAATCTACCATATGATGCCTTCAAGAAAACTCATAGCTGGCATGTCTGGAGCAGTCAACTTTGTCCCAGCTGAGTAGTAGAAATTAGGTGCTGTAGCAGGAGAAGCCGTAGCAGAGGCAGCTTGGGGATACCCATGGGAAGCAGCTGTGACCCATCTCATTCCTCTCTCCTGGTGAATCCCAGTCCAAGCCTGGTGGATAAAGTTTATGGGGTAGTATGTAGCACTGGGAGGGGGAAGGCTGTGGTGATGTGGAGTTGGGTGTATGGGTGGATGGGCTTTTGGGGGATTTGAGGGATGTAGACCATGGTGGAATCTCTGGGGTCATAATAGAAAGGCAGTGGTACCATACATGAGGCAGAGGGAGAGAGGTAATGCATAGTGGGAGGTGGGTAGTGTGAAGTTTTATGAAGGGGTCAGGGTTCATTTACAGATATCGTATTGAGGTTGCTGATGTATCCCGGATAAATATTTCTCTGACATTGCTGTCCTTGAAAAGGAAATGTTTTGGTATCATTTTTAGCCAAAATGGAGATCTTTCAGCCTTGTGCAATAACACCTTTGTCATGTTTAATGAGATACGTGTGAACTGCTGGCTTTCCTGCAAGCCTACCTGCTCTTTTGCCTAAGCTGTTATGTCAGGCTTCTTATAATGCAAAGCTTTGCTGTTTGCACCTTGCTGACTGGTTGTCAAGACGGTGAACAGGAATGTCACTGCACAGTTTGTCACCGTGCTGTCAGAGTGGAAGCAGGTGGCGGTGACGTGCAGGTCTCCTTCCATGCTCACCTCCTGCCTGCTCTGTTGCTCATGGCAACATCCCCAAGACTCCTTCCAGATCTTTCTCACCCCTTTCAAAAGGCGGACATGACTGGGGCACTCTCTGAGTGCTCAGGGTCTCTCCCATTGAAGGAGAATGGAGTTCATCCTTTCCCTATACCACAATTCCAACCACAGGGCATCAGAAGGGTGCCTGGTCCCTGCTGTGTGTGTTAGAGGGAGACAACCCATGCAAACCCACTGTGGATATGGGTATTGATTTCTACAATGAAAAAAAAGGAGAAAAGTCTTTGCTCACAGTCTATTTTCTACCATTTTGTCCAGGTGCAAAAAGAAACAGCATTGCTGCCCTCATGGCAAGTTGATACTGCAAGGTTGTTTCTATTGGGATGAAAAAGGAGCAATGTGGTTCAGGTATCAGAATGATATTATTTTGTTTACCAAATATTCCAACAAAATCCTATTTCCCTAAATACAGTGGAAGCAATGGACAGGCAGCTCCCTCAATCTGAGAAGCTCTGAATGCAAGCAGATTCTCTTTTTATCCTTTCTTAAGACCCTGCTCTCATAGAACTTTGTGTTAACCAGCATAAATCTTCTTCTAAGCATGGCCAAAAGCAGAAAAGCAGGGAACTGCTGTTTTAGGATGCATCTGACCAATCAAGAGGTGAGCAGAACTATACAATGCTCATGGATCAACACAACTCAAACAAAGCCAAGTGTTGGCAGAGTTCTTCACTACAATGGGATCAAGTTCAATATTTCATCCAAATCCTCTGTATCTTGGTGAGTTGCTGCTCAGTGCTTGCTAGTGTTCTTACAGCAATTGAGTCCCTGGCAGAATGAGGAATGGACCCTATGTGTATTACTGCCATTTATCCTCCCTACCAAAACACTAGAGTATGAGCAAGGAGGACCTTGATTCTGCAGATGAGTTCTGAAAGAGGAAGGAGCAGAGAGCAGAAGGCGCTTGTAGGTGGAGCCTTAATGGAGGAGAAGAACTCATCAAATCAGTCAGGTTGCTGGTGGGGCTGCTTGTAAACAAGCTAATGCTGAACTGCTCTTAAGTCTCAAAAGGACAACAGCGTGAGTAACACGCCAATTTATGGCTGTGGTGGTCTTTGAATGAAGTCACCACCACACTGGGCCTCCAGGAAGTAAGCGAAGCTAGATGAGATCTGGATCAGATCAGTTTCAGTTATGCTTCTTGAACATAGCGAGCACACCAAAACATTGCACTTAGAAAGGTGAAAGGGAATATTTGCCATGATTTGAAGCACTCTTTCACCTGCTTCCTAAGTATTTTTAAAACTGAAGGAGAATGTCAGACCTTTGTCTTGCATGAAGAATTAGTTAATTTCCTATAGAAGTATGAAAATTTTGCATGATCAGCTGAGCCAGCCTGGAAAGTGCAGAACTATCCGTTCAACAGTGGATAACATGTACACTCCACTGTATGCAGTTTGTCCTCCAGGAATATTGGCTTAGTCTTAAGGTGCTTCCCAAATCTTGGTTCTAGGAAAGTCACTGGGATCTCTCCTCCGCATTCAAGTGGGTGAAGATTCATGCTGAGGAGCTCTTCTGCTCAGGATCAGCTCTGAAGGCTGTGTTTGGTTGTCCCATGCAGGTGAAATAAAAGTGGTCACTTGTATGAAATCCTCCAGCTGCTGCCTCTCTGGGGCTGATGTTCCCAGAGAGGGGAGCAAGTTGTTACCTGAAGCAGAATGGGTAATTTACACCCATGTTGCTTCAGATGGGATTCACCTGGCCTAGTTTATGCATCTAAAAGACAGTTTTAGATGCTCAGACAGAGGTTGGGTTCAAAGCAGTCAGTCTAGGCATCCTTTATAGCCAAGTGAAGGGGGAAAGGGAATTCAGCTCCTCCAAGAGGTGCCCACAGTCCTCTTGTACTATTCAAGCTCATGTCTGACTACCATAAAGAAAAAGCTCTGGCCCTGATATCTAACTTACAGAATCCTAAAGTATTCGTGATCAGGCCTAAATCAGCCAAATCAGATCTGTTCTCTTTTTTGTCTTAATGGAAACAAGAATAATGCCAGTGGGTTTTTTTCATTTCTGGTGTTTCCTAGTTCCTGGGGAGACAATGACTTGCATGGGGGATGAGTCAAGGTTTCCAATGCTACCTCCCCATGTCAGCATATATCCAGTCAAGTGCAGATTTGGATCAGCTTGCTAGAAGGTTGAGTGTGACCTGGAGTGGACCTTGCTTAAGCAAAATTTAATGATCCTGGTGTGAATCAGACACTAGAAGCTTCTTAATTTTCTTTTTACCTGTGTCTGACAATTTGGAAACATTGACTAATTGCATTACTGCAGGTAGAGCCCATCACTTTACCCAGTGTAGCTGGTCCTTCTCAGAGCTCTCAGCATTTCCTGCGGGCACTGCTGGGCCAGTGTATTCATGTAAAAGTTTTGGCCTCTGTGTGATTGTGTAAATGTGCCTTTCTCAAGTTGCCCTTGAAAATTGGCCAGATCTCTGGATTTAATTTGCCTGGACCTAACAGACAATGGGATGACAGCATGAAGTATTTTATTGGATGTGCCTTGCACATCTCTGAAGTCCTCATCCTCACAGTTGCAGTGGCAAAATCCGGTCCTGGTTGCAGTAACCTCAGGCTTGTCACTGTATCTTGTAGCACCATTGGAGTCATGCAATGTAAATGTTTATTGCCTTCTTTTCATCGGTCTGTGGCTTGTGTTTTGAGTTTCATGCAATGCAGCTAGGAGGGCCTTTAGAGCTCGGTGTTGTATGGAGACAGAGGCCAGATGTGCATGAGACTCCAGCCCAGAGAAAAGTCCCCGCAGTTTGACTCCATCAGGGTAGCAGGGTATTGAGAACAAGGGAAAATTGAGCCAGCCGTAGGATGCCATCCGGTCTTTAGGGCAGACAAATGCATGTAATCTTGGTCAGGGCTGTTAAAGCAGCATTGCTAGGCTGGAGGAGAGGAATGTGCGGCCGGGGAGCTGGGATAATGGAAGGAGGAGCTAGGAAGAAAGGAGAGAGGAGCGGCATTCGCTTTCCCTATCTGTGAACTTGATGCAGAGAGACATTTGTAGTTTCCAATAAGCAGTTCATTTATCTTAACTTAATACCTTTTTACTCCATCGCTAGAAGAGTGATCCCAATTAAGGCAGCGCAGCAGGGCTTCCTAACACCGCCAGTTACATTATTTGCTACAACCAGCCAGAGTTATGATCACCAGTGAAAAATAAGCTTCCTATCTGGCAGCTGGCCAGATTCATCCTAGCAAAGCAGCAGAGTAGAAGGGCTGGGAGAGGGAATGCATTGAAATGTAAAACAGTTAACATTTCTACAATATATGTCAGCATCCACCAAGCAGTGTGGGCAATTAAGTAATGTTACATTGTACACTTCACCTTGGAAGAAAAGCTCATTTTGATGGAATAAAATACCCAAATGCCACAGACTCTACTGCTGATTTCACATCTAAAGCAGTGTTTTCCCTTCTATGCACAACGCTTAGCATAGAATTAAGAGGAAAAAAGCAGCATGATTTTAGACTTAGAAGATAAGTAAAAGTGTGGGCCCTCTGCCAAGTTTCTCACCATTTAGCAGTACTGAGATGGGATAAAGAACAGATTTCTGACTGCTTCCCACAGCCACTTTTCGAGTTTTGCAAAGCTGCTTTATATTAGAAAATTGTTGGAAATCTTTCGTTGCATCTTTTCTTTCCTCTGATTTAAGGGATCTTCGTATCTCCTCCTCCTCCTGCTTTTCATTGGAAGCAGCCTCTGTAGGGGCCCAGACCTCACATTGCATGGAAGCAGTTTGCTTGCAGGAATGTTGAAGCTCTTCAGCAGTGACTAGGGAAATTGATTGATTGTGGCTTCAGATGCCAGTACTGCTGCACTAGTTTGTGTGGGTTTTTTAATGAGGTAGAGCTGTCCCAAAATTAAGTGTGATTTCTTCCACATCACCCTATGGACAGCCTTGAAACTGAGAGGTCATTTTGCTGAACAGTAAAACCGTGTATGTGCATCTCAGTCATCAGTCTGAATAGCTGGACTTGAGAGCTAAATGGAAATTGCCTGTTGCTTGAGTTCACCAGAGGGAAAACCTGTCTCTAAAAATAAAAATACCAACAACAAAAAAGGGGAGGGGGAATGGATATAGGGGATATAAGCAAAAATTTTAGTCTCTACATTCCTGTGGGTTCTATCAAAATTCTTCTGCTGTTGGCATGTTATTGGAGAGTTTTTAGCTTTGCGAACTGATCGTCCAGTATGGCTCGCTTGGTTTTTTTAAACCTGAATGCTGACTGGAACCAGATGAAAAAATTTAACTATTAGGGAACTAATTCTGAGAGGAATTCAGTAGACTTCAGGTGCATTTCTGATATATCTAGATGTCAATTGGTAAAGAGATACTGTACATGCTCAATAGAAGGAGAGGAATGGGGAAAGTGACTGGGAAGCGGAGGGGGAACATTTTAACCAGGTCTTCTTTTGCCTTTGGTCCACAAATCTCATGGATGTTTAGTCATTAAACTTAATAGGGTCATGAGATTCAAAGAAAGAAGAAAGTTCCTATTTGCAGCTATGCCCAAGTTTCCAAGAGGCAATTTGGATACACAGGCTGTTGTTATGCAAATGTAAAGTGGCTTTTTCTGTTTGTTCTAAACCTCTCTGGGGCAGTGGGGCCTGGTGCTGTCTTCCTTTGATGTGGTATTTTGGAAATTTGTTGGGCTCAAATTCTGAATGCAGACTCTGCTCTTAACACTTTGAGGGTGTAGGAGGCTGGTTTTGATATTTTGCATAGGTTCTGCTGAACCTATTTCAGGCTGCAGTTTAATGGTTTACACAAAAAAATAGCCTGAAGAAAATAACATTTTAAACCTGATTATTCATGAACTACTAAACCCAGGAGAAATTGTGTATAATGGGAAAGCTGAGAACCTCCATTTTGTAGGATCCCCTTCTGGTCATCGATTTTGTGCTTTCTAATAGTCACTGATCATTCATACCAGGCAGGGAATTGCTTTTTCAGACCTCCAGAATATCCAGAACAAAGCTGGGTTTCTCAGGCAGGAAAGACAAAATCAATCCCAACAATGCTATGTCTAACAGTGGGACACTTACTCAAATGGCAACCAAAAGTTCCCTAGAAAGCATCCATGTGATATTAGAAATATCTGAGCAATGAGGGCTCACTGGACTCAGTTGTGAAACACAAAATGTCCTTCTGCCACTGCATCACCATGGGGTATGTCATCTCAACCTGCTAAACACTTGCTGTTACAGACGTGCATGCAAATTCCTTTCTGGGCTTTGCCTTACTGTTTATACACTGTTGATAACACAAAACCTTATGCTCTTTGTTAGAGGTACAGTTCTCACACAGAAAAAATATCCAGAAGCATTGATCTTGCAAGGGCTCAGCCTTCTGAGCACGTTGGTTTAATTAAGACTACCTGAGTTTATTGTTAACCATACACCCAAGCTTTTCCTGAGCTGAAGCATGGATTAATAACCAGGACAATAAACTGCTGGTGGTAGCTCAGAATGCCAAGTAGCAGATTCAAAATATTTATATGTCTAGGACCTGAATCCAAAGAAAACAGATTCTATATTTCCATATTCTGAACTGACCTGTATGACATGGGGTCTTTTTCAGGGTTCCCACGGCACTCGGTTAATCTCTATTCCTTGTATTAACTGGAAAATTAATGTCTGGGGTAGCATCTTGGTTCACTTCCATGGAATGCCTCTGGATGCACATCAACTCGAGAAATAGGCTAGCGGGATCTGTATTTTTCCTTGGTTGTTTTCTGTTGTGTTCACTGTTGTCTTATCTCTTCAGCCCTTTAATGATTGCAGTGGTCATACTAATTTGCAGCAACATTCAAAGACCATTATGTGTTTTCAGAAATTTTTGGATACAAATCACTCTTGTTAAATGAATGCTGCAGTTGCCAATGTGCCCTATTACACTCAAATCATGAACATTATCACCCTTATATCCTTCTTGTAAACATCTCCTTATAAAGCCAATAGCCTGATAATGCTTTTTTAACCATCTGAGACTATTAATGGTGGCAACCTCAAACACCTTCTTTTATTGTTCTTTCCCATAAAGCTTCCAAAATGGGACCCAGGAACTTGAATTGTGTCTAGTTATGGCAAATCACTCCCACAGTCAATGGGAGTTGTTTTGTGGAGGAGAGTGGGTGATGGATCTGGTCAAATGTTCTAGTTTCTCACATTTATACACACAGATGTGTCAGGCTGGGGTGCACATTGTTGACTCTTGCAACTGTGCTTGAGGCTTTAGTCAGCTCCCTTCAAAAGCAATCAACACACTGTTCCTTGATAAGATTCTTGATTTGTTTAATAGGGCAAATTCATCCTCTGCCTGACCTCAGTGGGTTTTACAGCTCTACTGCATGTAGTTCCCTGTGCGTAGCTGAGATAGCTCTTGGTAAAGCCAGTAGTGGGGAAAGCCACTGTGTCCTTTGCTTAAGAATCACTGCTACATGCACAAAACACTACTCGCAACATGTCCTTAAATATGAAAGCCTATTACATGTTCTGAAGAATGAATACAGAAAATTCCTCTGTGTAAGCTGAGGTACTGAGTACCCTAGTATCAACGCCCTGAGTTCTGGTTCCTTCTGTGGTGTCCTGAAGCTATTTTAGTCTGAAATAATCCATAATGACAATGGGGGTGTAAGTGTGCAGGGGAGTCTTCTGTGTACAAAACACCTGTGTTAGCCTGTGATATGAACAAATTCATCCCATGGCTCAAATGAGCTATGCAGTCTCTGGGTTTTGTGAGTCCCTGTGAAATTAGGTAAAGCAAAGATCTGAGAGCCCCAGCACACAGTGGTCACCTACCAACAAACTCCCGTTGCCCTTGCTAGGGCAGGGTTTTACTCAAGGTATGGAAAGATCCCAATTCCTTCTTGTCCCAGTTTCAGAAAGAAGGGAAATGAGGCTTAAAGCCTATCTTTGCTCTCACTAATTCTAGTTCTCTTGGCTAGATGAGTGCAATTCATCTCCACTATAAACATCTTCAAATATTTACATACAATAACAATTATGGGCATTTTGATTTAAGTGATTAAAACACCAAGCTTGACTAGACACTAATTGCTATTGATTGTTTAATGATATTGTGGAATGGTAATGCAGGCTTCATATTGACAGTCAAAAGCAATTGACCGAAAAGTCATTATCCATTTTTAGCCTTACAAGTAAACTGCCTGAATTTTGATTGAAAAATATTATACTAAATGTAGAAGACCTCTTAAAGAAAAAGGGTGAAAACTCTAACCTCCATATTATTGAAAGCATTTAAATTACTCTTCTGACAACACAACAGGAACACAAGAAGAAATTTAACCTTCATTTCTAGTAGGAAGCTTTGACTATAATCAGTGGTTAGAGCACTAATCTTTCAGTTCTGGGACTGGGATTCAAGTTCCTTCTCTGATTTTTATGTGCAGTATGTTTATGGCCTCATCTCACTCCTATAATTGGCATTGCATTTCATCACAAAGCCATTATACATAATTTAGCTGTGTTCTTCATAGGTCAGACCTGAGTAGAAGGTCACATTGGAGCTACCTAAACCATATGCCTTCTGAAGATAAACACTGAATCTTGATTTTCATTCTGATGCTGATTATTTTTTTTTTTTCTTTTATGAGAAAGGGGGAAGGGAGGATGGAAAGAAATTCTGAAAAAAAGCTGCATTTTATCAGAAGTGGTATACTTTTAGTGTTCTCTGTGTATACTACTATGCATGTGGCTTGCAGCGTAATATAGAAACCTACTGGGTAAGATCAAGCATCCACAAACTCACCATCTTCCCTCTGATCATAACCAGTGTGGGAATTGTGATTTTATTATTGGGACTTAAGTTCCGCAAAGGTGTATGCAAATCAAGGCAGGGTCAAAGCGAAATTATGGACCTAAAGAACTATGAGCCACTGACAGGATCAGAGCTGGACCAGGACCTAACGAGCTCCAAAATAATCATCCTGATGTTGACCAAGCCCAACTTCTACATTTCATCTCTCCCACTCATATTAGTGGTTGTCTAGGTTTCAAATCAGCTCCACATTCAGGAACCAGAATAACTGTTCCTAGAGAAGAGACAACAGTGGATTTCAGTTCAGTGACTGAATTCTGCCCCTCCTGAAAACAAGAAGTCACAGTTAACATGCGAAACAAGAATGGACCTTGAATTAAAGGGAGAATTTGAGGAAGTGAAAATTTCATTTGACCTGGTAGTTGTAGGGTGGACAAGAGTGAAATGGTGAACGTCCAGAAACCTCCAGAAGTTTCCCACAAGGGCATTTTCTAGGACTTCTATATGAAGGGGTCAAAGCAGAGCTGTGTGAATTGCAGGGGTAAAACTGGCAGGCAGAGCCATAAGAAAATCCAGCCATGCTTACAACATGGAGCCCAGCACCCAGAGGAGTATATCTTGAGTCTTCTAGCTGTTTGCACTGGGGTAAGTCTCCCATGTTCACAGTCAGTGGGGAAACAGAATGGCCTCACAAATAAGCTCAGGAGAGAGCAGCACAGTTTATGTACTTTAATTAAGAAAAGCATGCATTTTTATATCATTTATTGTGATACTCAGAATCTTTTCTAAGAAACTGAAAACAGTCACTATTCTAATAGTGAAATCTCATCTTCTCACTTCTTGTTCAAAGTACAAAGCTATTTCAATACAATTCCAAGAGGATGGGCTGCTAAATAGGACGCTTCAATCAATATTTAATCACAAGTGCTTTTCAGGGCTTTAAGAATAAAAATATACACTTTGGTAACAATGTTGTGGCCCCATTAAATGGCAGGTATAAACCATGGCTGCTAATGAGTTGTCATAAAATCATACAAAAGCAACAAAATAAATATATAAATAGTAATTTTGTTTTGAAACAATTCAGAACGTATTTTCCTAAGTGGAATATTAAAATATTACTTTTAAATACTTTTCTGCAGGAAATGTGAAAAATATTTGCATATGCTACAATTAAGAAGGAAAATGAATATTAAAAGATTTTATGTACCTACCCACACAATTTGTGACCTTTCAGCCTAAGAATGCTATGAGTTTGCTTCATGGGGAGACCAAAGTTTTCAAATATTTGTTTTCACTGGCAGACCCCTAAAATCTCAACATAATCAACTGAAAGTAGCCTGATTTTTATAAGACTGTTGAAACTTCAGTGGCTGTAAAAGCTAAGAACAAACTTTATTCATTTTTTAGGCCAGAAAACATTCAGAACAGCTCATGAAAAAATAAAATCACACAGTTACCATACCAGGCCAAGTGGTATATACAGCTAAAAATTCTCTTCCAGAAAGGAATTTTTTTTCAGTGAGGATAACACAATGTATGGAGAATCTGCCTTTATCCTTGGTATTCTGCTAAATTTCTTCATTACTTGGCTTTTAGGAAAGGAAAAGAGCATGAGTGTCTTTCTGTTTAAAATTAGTTGAATTTCCAGGTGCTGAATCTATCTGCTACAGGTTTTTTTACTAAAAAGCCCTTTAGGACCCGGCATTTTCTCACTACAAAGGTGTTTGGTGATGTATAATTATCATTTAAATTGCTCGCTTCTAAGGTTAGTTCTGGGAACTTTGATCCTTTCTTGCAACCTGGCAGACACTATAGCCCTGTTTGGGAAATGAAGGGAAAAACAGTTTCCTTTAGTTCTCAGTGGCACCGAGGACCTGGGAGTCGGGTACTCTGCTTAGTATGGGATGACAGCTTTTCTAATGTGTGCAGTTCTTCTCTAACATCATTTTAATTCCCTGTGCTGTTGTACATGAACTGCATGCATGAAGCAGATGGTCTTCTCATCTCCATGAGCCTTAATGGGAGAGTGAAAAGTCATTTGCTAAGCTTCACTGCTTGATTTGTATGTTATTGCATTGGAACTTTTGGTGCCTCATCCTGAGGAAGAACACAGGCAAAATGCTCCAGGTCACCTAATATACCTAAGGCCCTTTTCTTACAAGAGCCTCTGACTTTTCTGAACAGCAGACTAGAGTCCAATCTACCTAATTTTGCTGCTTTCTCTCTCCAGACTTTGGAGATATTCTGTAGACTGCACACAGGTCCAGAGGACAATTCAGTTTGCTTTAGCCTCTTTGAGTGACAATACTGTGAGACAGTGGAAAGCCCTGGGTTCCACCACTCAGGAGGGAACCCAGTATGCCAGGCTGAGAAAAAGTTGCTCGGTGGTGACAGTAACAATGCTGCTATTTTGTGCAGAAACATATCCAGCCAGGAAGAAGACCCTAGTCTCTAAGTTGTGCTCAGCAGGAGGGGATGGCACCCCTTCTGTCCACCCCAGACTGTGCCCAACAGTGCTGGGACTATTTCTGCCTTCATCATTGTCCCAGAGCTGCAAAGCTCTGGACAGTGCTGACCAGGACTAGCAGAGTCACAGGGCTGGCCAGAGAGAAAGGAGAAATCTAACTTTAGCATAACCATAAGGGCTCTTAGCTGGAGGAAATCAAAACCGGGCTCCAGGCCCAGCTTCCTGGCAATCCTGTGCAATTTTCTTTAATTCATCATTGGTTACCATAAAAAAGTCTATAGCAGGGACTGGCACCTAAGTCTTTTCCCTTGATCACCAGACATTCCTTTGGCCAGTTTTCACCTAGTCCTTGGGAAATACCTTTCAACCTCTTTTCTGTCCTGGAAAGTTTTACATTCTTTCCGGCAGACATAGCCCAGCTGCAAGGAAGGCTGTAGAAGCAAGCACTTCTAGGCTATCTCATATACTAGTGGATATGAACCTCCCAGGAAGTAGGAAATAGGAAGACTAGACTTAGCAGACATAAACTACAGCATCCCACCGTGGGTGAGCATTTAATTTAATTGCTAAAGAAATGGGCTAGAAGCTGGTGACACCTTCACCACCATATAATGCTGTCATTGCTGAAGCCTTAATCACATCTTTGCACTTCAAGCAAAATGGCCATCATATTCTATCAAGGATGTCTGGTGGTGGTTGGTGACTATAGCTATGCAACCATCAAACTTTCATTTTTAATGTATTTAGACACACGGCAACACAGACTTGGTATGTACACAGGCTGTTTACGACTTTGGATGCACTTTAAGTGTTTAAGTCTCATTTAAAGCAGGATTTGAGCTAGCTAGGTCTTTTTGTAAATGGCTAAAAATGCTTTCTAGGTTTGTGCCTTAATATGTGATCTTTTGATAGGATTCAGAAGTATTGAGCTGGGAAATTAAATACTCTTGAAATGTCTGGCTAGAAAATGCAATGGCTTTAATTCAAGTCACAGAGACTTTCTCTGTTTCTTTTAGGACAGTCAGTCACCGCATTTGGTATAATCCTTTGCATTCTGGAATTAGAGATGGAGATAAGACTTTTATGTGTTTCCTTCCAAGACCTCTGTTTTGAAAGTGACTGGTACTCTACCCTGAAATTGGAAAGTCTCTATTCAAAGTGTCAAACTTCAGTTGCAGGTAGTGGTGTCTTCTGTATATACATTCCATCTATCTTTATATCTGACCTTTCTGGTGTTAACAGAAGACTTACTAAGCATCAAATAGGTAAAGAACACTGAAAAAAAGATCATGTAGGTACTTCTACAACTTTGTTTTTGTTACAGATTGAGTAAGTGGGAATGCAGTGCAGACATTAATTACAATTCCCTTTACTATACAATCAGAATAATATAGAAAATACTTACACTTTCCTGGCAGTGGCCCTGATCCAGTAAAGCACTTAAATGTAGGAATAGTCCCATTCAAATGGGCAGGAATTTTATAGGACCAGAGTCAAAGTGCGTGTGAAAGAGATTTTTTGTACATGTGTAAAACACATATGTACACAGACACATAACCCAGATGAAATCTTTTTGCTAAATTCCTAGAAAAAAATCTCTAATTTATTAGTATAAGGATCAGATCTAAAAGGAGGCAAACGTTTTCATTATAATGAGACCTCTGCCTGTTTCATAGTATTCCTACTAACCCAGATGCAGCATCATGCCAGGTTAGCCATATGACCAATGGAAAAGAGCCGGCTGGTGGAATGAGTGGGAAGAAGTTTTTTGGCCATCCATGTAGACATGCCCTTAGTCATGCTGAGTGAATCACATTTTAAAGAAAAATATGAATTCCTAGATGAGAACGTCCAGTTCTTTTGGATTTACGATAGCACAGTCTGAATTCATTCAAAATTCATGGCTGACTCTTCCTAAAAATGATCCAAGACAAAATTCTGGACAGGAATAAATATCCTGGAACTCTTAGGAGTTTGAGATCCAGACCAAACTTCTGCAACTCACATGCCTCTCCAAGGGATTGCAAGGTTTTTTTTAATTAAGTAGCTGTTTTCTTCAAGTAATGTACAGCTAAAGAATTTGTCCTTTTCCTTCCAGCTCTGTTTTGTCACTCACAAGCAATCTATACTAACAGTCCACATCAGCCATCCAAGGTGTACAAATGCAGCTTTACATACCTCTTTCTCTTTCCTTGTCGCATGTTGAAGTAAGCATAAAAGTTCTGCTTGCTACTAAGGTGTATGAATCTGGTGCTTGCAGTGGGGCCCAAAGCACATGGGATTTGTTTATTTTTGTTTGGGGCTTTTTTCAACCAAGAATGAAAAAGAAAAAATATCCTAGGACTTACATCTCTTAAGGTCTGATTGGGTACCACCACCAAGACAGGGAGCAAGCATGGGTGATTAAGAGGCTAGCTCTTTGGTTTCCTCCCTAGACAGCTTCTGGTTAACAATATAGGCATTCCCTTGCAGTATTAAGGCCTCAATCCTCCAAAACTATTCAGCTTTGCTTAATTTTGCACATGGAAACCTGACATATAAGGAAATTGATGCAGTCATGGCACCAATTAAAAGACTTTGAGAGAAGTGCAGTGAGGGAGCAGCTTGCTGGCGATCAAAATCAATTGGGAATAGCACCAGGAACAAAATTCTGTTCTCCTTAGCACTCTCCCAAGTGACTTTCGATAAGTAAGTATTGTCGTCCTTTCTGATGAACACTGTCTAGTACTACTACAGGCGGTTCTTTACACCTGGAAATGTGCCAAGATAAACTCTGGAGTGGAACAGGTAGACAACTGAAAGAAGATCTAGAGGTTGAGAGACACTGTGATTCATTAGAAGAGAAAGCAGGAAAGCTGCCTTCTCACTTCTCTAGAAGAAAATCCTACAAGATCCAGTGAAGTCCCCTAATTCTATAACAGGTGTCAAAGGGTTAAGCACTGCAGAGGCTCAAGCCTAATAGCCACACTCAATGTGAGTAGTTAGGAGCTCTTTGGCCCATTCTTCACACTTTAGGAGGCACCTCTCAAAGCAAACATACTTCAATAGTTTAGAGGCAGAAACTATCAAGTCATACTGTGTTACTCAGAAACAGAGAGAAGAAACTGGTATAATGGGAAAAAGAAATTATCTCACCTGCCTAGTGGTAGAGAGACATTTCTCACAACATTTAATCTGAGAACTAGTCCTAGCCGCTAGCCATATCTATCATTCAACACTGCTTAATGAGAGAGAAATTGTCTTGCATTGGGTGCAGAACTGTGCAATAGCAACAATAAACATTTTTGCACTTACAGTGGAATTCTCTTATCTTTCTTTTTTCTTTCTTCTGACATATTCAGCACCACACAGCAGGGAATGGTTTAGCTTTATATAGAGCTGTACACTCACTCTGTGCTTTGCAAAGTAATGGATTAGTATAGTAGCAACTCTAAGGTTGTGCTGCTTGGACTGTCAGCTCAGCAAGGGCTCACTGGTGGATGTGGAGCTGATGGAGATGAGTAGTGCTGGTCAAGGCACCAAAGATATCCTTCTCCTTCAAGCTTTTCAGTGGTAATTTAGCAGCAGGATGAAAATAGGAATTGTTAAAATCCCACTGAACCTTTATAATCCTTTGCATTTGAAAGCTGTTCTGAGATGTGGCTCAACGAACAGATGACTGGTTTTCAAACAAGCTAGTTCAGATACTATTTCATTTTAACTGGAATAGTATCAGGGTCCATGCAGGCCCACAACTATCTGCCTGTCTATAATAGTCCAATGGCACAATATATGTCCATGAAGGGTCCTGGTTTTTCTGCTGCCTTATTTGGGACATGAGGTGAAATGTCATCCTTGTGTCTGAGTGTGCTTGCAGTAAGTAGTGTGTCTTCCAAAATTCTCTCTGTCAGAGGAGTCAGAGGAATGACAGATTCATGCTTTGGTAGAGAGCCACCTGGAAAAACAGTAGAAATGTGTTTCTTAAAGCATGCATCCCACCTTGGAAAGGCAAGAGGATCCAGAAAAGTCACAGGCTCTTTAGGAAGATGGCCTGACCTGCCATGTAGCTTATGCTGACCCTCCCGAGCATAAGGATCACAGTGTTTGCCAGATGTGTGACCAAAATACAAAGGGGCAATTAAATGAACAAAGTGCAAAGTAAAAAAAAAATTCTTTCTCTCCCAAAATCTACACTTTTCTAGAGAGAGTTTGGAACAGGGGATCAAGAAACAGTAGTTAATCTAAAAATCACATGCAGTTATGGAATGGAAAAGTTGCTACCAAAATGCCACCCTTCCTCCCAGATGTGAAGTCTCTCATACTAAAGAAAGGGGTGATGGGGAGCCTTGGGAAAAGAAGGATGCTAAGATTTAATATTAGTAAACTGAACTTCCTTCCTTCTCTTTTTCCCTAGGAGTGTTCTCAGAAAAGTCTGAACTGCTTTTGATTATATTGAAAAGAATCAACCTGAGGCAAACACTCAGCATGGAAAAACTTTTTTTCATACCATCAAAAGTTTGCAGAATTACAAGAAATGGGAAGCAGAACATTTTAATGGAAAGCATTGGCTTAGACTAGTAGTAAGCAGTGTTAGCTTCCCTAACAACAATATTGTTTATCTATGGATGAGATTACAAAGAACCACATTTCTAGGTACAAATTAAGGCACATGTACAGTTGCTGTTCCAAACCCCCTTGAAGTCCATACAAACCTTTCCACTGATTTCACTGAATTTTGACTTGGATCAAGCCCAAGGGGTTGAATTTATTAAAGCAGTTTAAGACAGGAGAGTGTTACTTTGAGGTAAAATTTGCAAGGTAATTATAAAAATAGTTGGCCGTTGAAGTAATGGCCAGGGAAACCACTGGTTGTTAATGAAAATAGCAATGAGTTTAATATGTCTAAGTAGAGGTAATAAATAAATCAACCTCAGATTGAGAGTGTGGGTAGTTACCTGAAGCCAAAGCAAAATAAGCTCTGATGCTCTTATATATGCTGTATCATAGGGACTCAATTTGATAAAGATTTTTGAGATTTGGTTAGAAACAATGGAGCTTTAATAGTTGAGTGCATTTTTATAAACCTTCTTAAACTCCTGTTACTTTAATATATTACAGGATTACATGCACCAGCCATAGTTACAAGAGAAGATATTGTACTTAAAAAGGAGAAACTCTGTTAAGACTCCAGTCTTGCATTTTTTGACTCAAAGCAGCAAAGACAAGATCTTTGTGTGTCCTGCTCCTATATATGTTGTATGTGCAACGCTTTTGAACTTTGAGGTGATTTTGATCCAATTCAAATACCTTGCTTTCTTCATCCTTTAAATCTCAATATGTTTTGATCATACTAGTGGAATAGCACAAATTTCTTCCAGCAGATAAAACAACTCCTTTAAATTCTTGTGGGTGTTAAATATCTACTACCCCAGTGCTAGCAGTTATAAAAACTGAGCTATGTTCCACCTTGAAATGCTTCCATTTGAAATTTCTTCAAGTCTGTTTTACAGTGAACAGGTTATTTGGCAGTTTTTCCTTTTCATTGCCTGTATAAATTCATAGACTGTATGCCTAATTCCTGTCTGAAGGCAGGTACAGATCTCACCCTGAAGCTGCCTGGAACTGATTTTTCAGAGCATCAGCTAAGGTGTGGTTTACTTGTACTGGAGTTACCAGAGGGAGCTCGTCACCATAACCAGTGCAGTGCCCAATTCCTCCTGTATGTTTTTTTATAGATTGGCAAAAGTAGAGCTAAGTAGAGGCCAGTAGTATTCACTATCTATCTCTTCACTTGCCAGACACAGATGAAGAGAGCCTTTCTTCCACATCCCAACACTGCAAGCTTGGGTGTCATTTATAGGCCACTGGTGCTTGGTCTGTCCTTTGTGGGGACAAGTAACAGTTCTTGGAGCTAAGACAGGGAACAGGAGGGAGTGGGGCCAGTCTGTCCTCCTGGAAAGATGAGTGAAGCTCTGCATATCCAACAGATGCTGCAGCCTTTGTCATGATCATGACAAAGGAAATGAATTCAGACCTGCTTGCCCCCAGCTGAACCTCAAACCAACCCTGCTTCCTTCTCTGGTAGTCTTGGCCCACGAACAGAGGAGTACTCGTGTCCTGGAGTTGTCCTTTTCATTTGTGAGTCTTAAACACACTCCCACAGGGAGAAACACAGAGATTACTAAATTGGGAATGTTCTCTTTTTGTAGGTGAGAGAAAGAAATGGTAAGGAAGAAGATGTACCTGGAGACAAAGAGGGGAAAAGCTACAGAGCTAATTTAGGAAGGATGGCTTACTTAGCACAGCATACAAACACTTATAGGGACAGCATGCGGAAACACCATCCTGGGGTGGAAGAGAGAGCTCGTTCAAAAGAGCATTTCCAGAACAGGAAACGAGGACATCTCTAGATGTGCTTCTTCCTCTGTACCTAGACTAGTTTTCTCTCAGTCATTTTTCACCTGCTCTTCCACTGTTTTTTTTAAGGGTAATAGTTAAGTTGAGACAGAGAAGAAAACCTAACAATTAGGATGGCTCAGGTGATAAAAGCTATGCTTCTCCCATTCTCGTCTTCAAAGAAATGAGTCAATGTTGAGAAGGGTTGAGGTTGGTGTTGAAAAGGGGTCACCTTTTTGCACCTACCCCAAGTGAGGGAGATGGGATGTGAGGCTCCCTGGGAGGAACAGATCTTGACTTGGTCAGTCTTTCCCATGCAAACTGGTCCATTCTACTGCAGTATAGGATGTCTCAAAGGAAATAGGTAAACTCCACAGCTGTTATAGGGCAATTGACACAGCATGGTGAGCAGCACAGCTGCAGCAAGGGCAGCTTGGATCTTATTGTGATCTTTCTTCCAAGGGAGCATGCTGCTACTAAAATATCTGCAGCCTCTCAGATGGGCAGGGTTGTTGGAGAAGCAGCAAGGATGTGGTTGAGCAAAACATTTGAGGCAATATGATTCAGGAGAAAGACATCTTAAGAAGATGGGTCTGATTTGGATATTGCTGAGCAGCTGAAGTGAAAAGGCACCAGTATAAACAGCACATCTTTGAACACCCAGCTTTCTCCTTTCTCCTCCAAACTACACAAGCATAGTTCACATGTAGAGCAGAGAGAAAGCCCTCCAGCTGTCTGCCTGGCATGTTCACAGTGAAGCAGAAATCATTTTGGCTTTCAATTTCCAGAAAACCCTCAAACTTCTTAAAAAAAAATAAAAAAGACCCATTTGTAGCTGAGCAGTATGGGAGCAAACTCAGTTATCTTTATTAAGTAAAAATACTAATGGTCTGAATGCATGGGCTGTGGAGATGGCCAGTGTCATTCTTCTCCACCATCTTGCTGATACCAAAAGGACACTGTAAGAGACTGTGTGATGTAATACTGCATCCAGCATACATTGGTATGATCCACATTGCATTGTGAAAAGCCTTTATCAGCTAGATTACAACAGCAGTGGCAGTAACACTAGGGAATGCCAGCATGTTATCAGTACAATAATAATTATCTAATTGTGCCCCAGAACTACGCTGTCATTAAAGAGGGCTCTGAGATACAGAAAAATAAAGTGTCCGAATTCTGAAGAAATTCATTTGGCCAAAGTCCCTCTCATCGGTAACCTATTTTTCCGATGACTGAGGAAAGAGGCTGATGATTTTTCTGTTCTGCTCATTTAAGGATCACCTCCAAAATAATGCCCTTTATGAAAAATTTCAATCAAGTTTCAGACCTTATCATAATGCGGAGGCAGCTCTTCTCAGGGTCAGCAACGATTTACATATGTATAGTGTGCTGATCACAACTTAGTGTCAGCTGATTTATTTTTGGATTTCTCATCTACTTTTCACAGGCTAGACCACACAGTTGAGCTCAATTTGAGGAAAAGCAACTGTACAATTTCCAGCAAGGCTTTCTACGTGTTCAGCCCTGACATTGTCACATTCACTGAGTTAGCAAACAAGGTGTGATTATTTACCCTTTTTTATTCCTCCCACAGCTTTGCTTACCAATTTCCTGAAAATCAAAGCTTTGGGTTCATGCTTTAGTAGAGATAATATCTTTTGTATTGGCAAGTAAGTAGCAGTAGGACTGAGCTGTGTGTAAAGTTCAGCAGTGTGTCTCAGACCACTGACACCAAGGTTAATGTATCTCTGAAATCCTCTCCTACCAACCCAAAGCAACATATTCCTTGGATCTTCCACATAAACAGCATAGAAACAGGGCTGCATTTCCCTCTTTGCTTCATAATTGTTATATTGTTTCTCCCCTTTCCCATCTTTTGCACAATTCAGCTGGCAAAATAGGATCATGCCACTGAAGCTCAGGTTTCTGTTCTTGAAATCATTGTGTGCTTTTATGAAATGCCATCAAATATAAAGTGCATAACCATAATTGAAAGCAGGGTAGGATCCCAAAACATCTTACTTCTCTCTGAGTTTGACTCATGAAGCTTGTATTCCTGAAAAATGGACCATTTCAAGCCATCTAGCTGGGGCATGTAGACTCACTTCCCACCACCCTAAGTACAGAAGAAACAAGGCTCCCACTTAGGGCCTTAATCCCACTGCTGTCACTGGGAAAAACAGTTATATACTGCCTTCCTTATTTTTGAGGATCTGGGCCTTGTTAATGTGAATTAGTACTCAGACCTATGAACAGGGCCAGGTGAGTATCCAGCAGTGTATGCATATAACAATGCTGGTTGCATAAATGGGGTTGGGACAAGCATCTGCTGTTAAGATGTCTTTTCTGTGTCTGGATATTTGCTTTTCTTTGCCTCATTTACACTTGTGCAAAAGGGAAATGACGACTGTGAAAGGCACTTCAGGGGCTGAGAAAGCCAAGGGCAATTTTTTTCTTCTTTGCTTCAACAAAAAGTAACCTGATGGAAAATAGAAAAGTTTTCCCTCAGAAATCCTCATCTTTGTGACATTTAGCAGTGATATCAAGCAAGACATGCCTTGCATTGCCCAGTGTACACAAAGTCTGATCAATCCCATTAAGTTCAGGATCCTGCTTGTATGTTTAAATCTGAACATGTGTCCAAGTATTGTGCTAAACTGGGATAGTGGTGCTCTACTCATAAAGCTAAATTGGTTTTATGGCATGTTCACTTAAGCTTTTTGAATCCATTTGGAAAAGAGCAGCCTAACCTGGAGTATTTTGCTTTTTGTTTCCTATATCTCTTTGAGCCAGGTGAGGATAAGGATACAGGCACAGGAACGTCTGCGACCATGTGGCATCCGAACGCAGCATGTCAGATGCTTTAACATTGTAATACAAAAAAAATATCCCATGAAATCAGTTTGTCTGACTTACTTTCCCTGGTTAAACCTCACTTTTCCTGTTTCTTCTTTTTCTGCCTCATGACAGAACCTCAGTGCTCCCTTCGGTCATGACAGACATCTCTCCTATCTGAGAGCGGATTCCTACTTCGAAGAGTTTGAGATCTAGCAGAAGATGGTGCAGCAAAGATGCTGTGAAGAAAGAAGGAAAGGGAAAGAAGCAATACTGAGAAGATGAGGAGAAGACATGGTGGTTTAACTGGACAATTAAATGTTTAAAAAAAGCCCAAACCAGCAAATATAAATAGTGCAAGACCTAGTGGATCTGTATGGCTTCTTTTACTATTTGTTCCCTGACTTTAGAAGTTGTTGAAGTTAGGTTTGGGGGATGTAAAAAGTCGAGTTTAGTCCTTTTTTGAAAGCAAAATGTTGTTGGGTTTGTTTTCTCTTATTACCCTTTCATCTTTTTAACACCTCTCCATGTGTCTAGAATTTCTAAACAAATAAGTCAGTAGGACAGTAAATTCATCAGTAAAGCTCCCTTTGATCTCCTCAGAATGGATGTCTGCAAATATTCCCTCAAGTCTCCTGTCCACTTCTTATTGACAGATTTGACTGCAACTAAACTGCAGGAGGCCAGAAATAATCTGTCAAATATCTTTTTTTTTCTTTTTTAATTTTTCCATGTTTCAGTAAACATAGCTCTTTAGGGATAACATCTGCTTCTTGAAGAGTTTTGCTTTGGAAGAAAAGCACAAGCATTTACAGGCAAATTCCCTTGCCCTTACCCTGCCTTGACTTGTCTTCGCTATATGAAGTTTTCTCTTGATATCCTCTTGAAGTTGATGCTGTGGCCCATTATCCATAACTCCATCCATACACAGGATTTATTTGCCCAGTGAAGCAATTCAGAGGAGGGTACAGCTCCAGATGCTCTGGCCTTTACAGTGGCATAAAGAGAAGTGAGACAATGAAATTAACTGTGAAATAGTCTCTCAAAAGGACAAGTAAACAAAGTTAGGGGTCTGTGACTCTTGCCTTCTTTTAAAATCAGTAAAATCTGCTTTCTGTGCATTTATGCATTTAAAGTAACCTATTATACCTTGCGTTCATCTGGACAGCCGTCTGAATCTCAGCTAGTCACCTTCAGCTCCCTCTGCAGTCAGTGCAGATGTAGTCCAGAAAACCATTGATTCATTTAATCCTAAATTAGATAGCTAAGAGGATGAGAGAATCATGCCTTGGGTGCCTGCTTGTCCGCATTGACTATGAGGGAGTGACTGCCCAAATGACTAAATCACTGCAGCCATCTACTTACAAAAAGTCGGTAAGGCAACCTGCCTTGTGTGGGTGACCCTGCCTTCTCAAACTTCTGAGATTTAACTTCATTATATCTGGTTTTGTGCTATTCATTCATTCTTTGTTAGCTAAGGAACCTAAATTCTGTCTTCAGATGCTGCAAGACAGGCCTTGGGGGATTAGATGTAATTATTGCAAAAGTTGCAAATATTTACATTTCTATGAGGGTGTACTGGCAGGTGCGCCTTTTCTTGTGGAAATACATCATTGCATTTGTGATATAAGCATCAAAAAAATCTGTTTCATATCCAAGTGGATTTATTTATACCAACTATTGAGAAAATAATAATTTACTGGAGAAGCAGTTTCTATTAATATTCATTATCATACGCCTTGAAAACCCATACACAAAATGTAATCACAGCCTGCATTAGTTTTGTAATTTGTGCACCTGACATGCAGTTATTTGAGAACTACATTGGTAGTAGTATTAACAGCCTCTTCCACTTGCAATGTTTGACAGTATCTAGATGGGAAAGGATAAAATGGTGGAAAGATGTAGGATATTTCCACTGTAGCCTGAGAGACATCTGGGTTGAGCTGTCTGCTGAGTTTTACAAGCTTTATACAGAAATTGGTTGAAGACAAATGTCTTAATGCACTGCTGAGGAATACGTATACTGAAGGGCCTGACTGAGGAAAGGTTGTAAGATTTCGAGTTGGCCTTCAGTTTGGAAATGGAATTTGGAAAATAAATACCAAAATGTGTTAGTTCATCACAGTTTAGTTGGAGATGGAGGAAAAGTGAAGTAATAGCTAATTCAAGCAACTGACTTAGTGTCATAGCATGTTGGAAACTTAGCAGCAGATACAAAAAGAAGGAAAAAGACTAAGGGGTGAGATTCATCTCTCCTAACTTCAGCGAGAGGATCCATCTCACTGAAATGTGGGTGTATAGAGAGTGATTCACTGACCAAACGTAGGAGTCTGCTTTACAGTGAGATAAATCGCTTCCTAGGCTCCACCGACCACATTGACTAGATCCCCAGTGCCGGTAGTGGGAGTGCAGACTTTCAGCTCACATGTAGACTCTCGCATTGCACCATCCTACACTACCTCCTACCCAGGCTGGCTTTAGGGATGGGATTCACTTCTTCTAATTTCAGAAATCTCCACAGCGCACTTCTACATAAAGCTGGTCATCCTGGGCTCCCTGCACAGTCAATGGAGAGATGGGTATTTTTAGGGAATGAGTCATGACAATGCAGATCTGTCCCTCCCAAATGTTGGGCTACAAAACCAAAGCCCCTCTTGCTTGATCCTGATTCCTGTATACTTATTTATGTTTGAAAGAAGGAAAAGAAAAGGCTGTCACTCCAGTCTTGCTGTAATCTGAAGAACAGGGAGCTACAGTCTTGGTTTTGCAGAAGGGTGGAAGCCAGGTTTTCTCCCAGCTGCCTTTCCCCTTCTGCAGGTGCTCTTCAGCTCAGTCTTTGTGCCTACAGCCAGCTCTAGAAATATAGTCCAGAGGGTGGCATTACTGTCATCTTGTCTGTGACACTGATTCAGGCATCAGCATCTGCAGTGCAGTGCAATTCCATAGTGCCCTGTTCTGTGCGTTCAGAGCCTGAAGAACCTCCAGGCTCTACCTAAGTGATGCTGGAGCCCAGCTTTGTAGTGTGGTTTCCACACTATGGGCAGGTACCCAGAAATGTCTCACCATGCACCTCAGTCATGGGCACAAACATCCTTTCTGGGAGTCAGAGCTCATTTGGGTCCCAGTCTTCCTGAAACTATAATTTGAGCAAAGTGTTTGCCAGAGAGAATTGCTTATGGAGAAGTTAATTGTGATTTTAGATTTATTTTCATAGTTATTAATTCAGGGAAATGCTGCTTCACCTGCGCTCAGCTTCTAAGATCTTGTGCCAACAGTGCTCCCAGTTGCGAGACCAATAAAAAGTTAAAAAAACCCCATCACTTTCATATTGCTTCTCTCCTTTACCAAATTCATCAGGCCCGAAGGTGCCTTGGAAACTGCATATACATATGCACACAGGAGACTTTCAGCCATCGTTCTAAAGGGCAGTGGGTATTCAGCAGCCGGACTGTTAAACTGCTGTTTTGGACAGGAAGGGAAGAAAATTGCCAAATGCGAGGGAAAACTAAGGAAGAAATTTAGATAAGTGGGACATACTTACCTCAGCTGGAATGGATTCAGGACACTGGAGCAAAATATCTTCATTGCATGGGTTTGCCAGTCCCGTCAAATCTTCCTGTTTCAAGATTTTGGTCTTTTACTATGGTGTAACAGCATGAAAGGGGTGGTTCATCCTGAGTAATGGCACTGTTGGTGGCCTACAGTCTGAGCCAACAGCCCCAAAATATTTCCTTGTAGAACTTCATCCCCCAGCCCAGATTTGCTTAGCTCTAATAGATGCTTGGAATTAATTCTTTTGAACAAGCAACTGTTGATTTAGTACCAAGCCACAGATTTTCCAAGTGCAAAACACAAAATATAACAAGCTACACATCTGTCTCTGCATGGAGAGATGAGGTCCAAATCCACTGGAGACAGGAAGAGCTAATTCAGCACTCTTGCTGAGCTCCTTTAATCCACATATTTAATACAATCACAACATTAAAACTAATTCTGGCTCTGATGTAGAAAGCAGCTGTAAAGGCTGTATATGTGTCAGAAAATCCAGCTTTTCAGATTACCCATCATTTGTGGTTTGGATGTTAATGTGGTAGTCAAACCTCTTAGGATTATCTACCTGTCATGAAGAGAAAAGTGGTAGTATTTTCTGTTAGGCAATTGTTAAACCACATAAATTAAGTTAGTCTATTGCCAGCTGCCTTAGAGGATTGTCTAAGGATCCGCTGTGGTTATCTTGTTTCAGAGCTAAAACTTGTTTATCTAGCTGAGTGAATTTAATTATTTGGATTATGTACGGAAAGCAAAATCATAAAAGTTGACTCCATTTTCTGTGCTTGAGTGCTCAGCAAGGTTACACCAGAGGACACCAAAATTTGGATGCTGGCAGCACATGCAGGAGCTTTAACCCACCTAGTACTTTACAGGTTCAAATTGTCTTGCCGGTATCCGAAAAAAAGCTTTCATTCCTGAGCCAAAGACACATGGAAATGTGCACAGAAGAGAACAAGCAGTTAACAGCTGTAAATGTTTTCCCCATCTTTTAGGACATGACCTCCTGAATTCGCTTTGTGTCTCAACTGGCAGGTCCTCACGGCAACAGATTTCCTTTTGCCCTAGAAGCAACGCATGGGACTGCAAGAGAGGAGGGAGTTGTCTGCTGGGGGCAAAGCTGGGGCTGGTACAAGTAGCAGCCAAGTGGAGATGGGATGAACAATATAGCTGGAGTTTTCAGAGGTGACCAGTGCACAGTTTCCTGAAAAGTCAGTGGAGAAGGTTCGTCTTTCCCTTGGCCAAAATCTATGAAACCCTCCTCATGCAGAGGCAACTGCCATTGCGCAGAGTAGCTGGGGCAATAGACTGGTCTCTGTGCTCCGCGACATGTGCCTCTACTCCTGGGAAAGACAGGGAAAACAAAGAGCAACATTACCATAAGGTAAAAACTCCTTGGTGGGGGAGGGATATTTAGTGCTGGTTCTTGTGATCTTTACCATCTGTAGAACAGATGGAGCTTCATTATGAGGAAGGGAACACCTTGAGAAGCATTATAATCTCACACCAGCCCGGAGAGAAGCAAAACCTGACTGTAGTCAAAATCTCTCTAAGGGAGGATTTCAGCTTATGTTTATGAAGGTTTAGGGAGCAGGGAAAAGAGGCTAATGAATGATTGGCCAAAAAAAAAGAAATGCTGTCATTAATTTTGTTACCATATGAGATGAGAAGAACAGAAGTGGCTTTATTTAGTTCTCAGTCTGAAATAGCAGAGGGTATATTTTTTAATCCTGGGAAGCAAGCCTCATTCTTGCACCTCAGAGCTGAAGTTAGCTGGGTGTTTCTTGTTTGCAAGGTTTGTGCAAACGCTGTTATTTTTGTTTGTTTAACCTTTGTGCCTTCACCCTCTGTCTGCCCTTTGGAGTGTCTCTGAATCTGGCATTCTTGCAAATCCCAAACTGGCAGTAAATCTCAGCTCTACCCTCTGTGTTTTTCCTGTGTTGGCATGCAAATACCAGGATGCCACAAGATTCACCCAGCTCATGAGCAGTGGATACAGGGCAGATCTGCAAGGAGATGCAGACATTCCTGCTTTACATGGCAGGGAGAGAGCTGGCTGCAGGGAGCCCTGTAATGGTGGGCAGGCAGACCCTTAACCCCCTGGCAAACCTGCAGCTGGCTTCTGCACCACAAAGCTGTAAATCTGCCATAGGAAGCACCAGTGGCCCTTGGGTTCCACCACCCTCCTGACAAAACACAGCTGAGCTTCAAGTGTGAAATGGAATCCAGGTGAGTTGGAGAGCTGCAGAAACATCCCCATGAAGCTCCAAATCCCTACAGGTGAAGAAATGCAGCTCTAGGAGAGCAGCTCTTGATGACTTCTTAAAATTCCTCTCTCCTAGTGCCCATGGTCAGATAGTCCTGATCTCAAAAACTGTAGTCAGGTAACTTGGCATGGGCTTTTCACCCTTAAAATGGTTGCTGTGATTTACACAGGTCTGAGAAGCTTTCTTATGGAACAGCCCCACAGAGCACATGACAGGGCAGCAGGAGCCCAGGTACAGTCTTCCTCAAGCTTTTCCATACAGTTTTTCTCCTCACCACTTTTTAACTATCTTATCTCTTCCTCTGTGTTTATGCAGTGCCTAGCACCATAGGGCTGGGGTCTCAGCTGAGCCTCTAGCAAACAGCACCTCAACACAATAAAGACATGCTCCTTTAGAAACTCTACCACCTTCCATGAATAGCTGCAAGTTTGATTCTGATCCAAGCAACCTTATCCACAAAGTACAGAGAGAACCTGTCATGGTGTGAAATACTGAACTCTGCCTCTATTTGGAGGAAAGCCACAATTTATCAAGCCGAATACCACAAGGAGAGGATCTGCCTGCCTACCTAAATCTTCTTTGCTAGTTAATAGCTAAGCAGAGAGTTTTGTCTTCTATATATTTTTTATTTTTAAAAGTCAGAAGATGATTTAGTCAAAGTGTAATGACTGCAGTAGATGGGACTGCTAACAGATTCAAAATTAACTTAACGATATTTGATAATAATCATAACATTTCATAATATTGATCGCTGTAGAGATCTGACAGCAAAAGAATGTATGAGCCGTCTGCACATGTAACATCTCCCAGCTTTTTAACTTTTTGTCTCTTGACAAGAATTATCAGACAGAATATGCATTTATTTATTTATTTATTTATTGGGTTTTGTTCACACGTAGAGAGGTAAAAGACACATGGCAGAAATGTGAACATTAAAGTATCTTCCCAGGAAGGTAAAGAACATAAAACCATTATCTCAGCCCAGATGCATTGTCTGACCTTGCCATCTCTTGCTCAGCTACACATGAGCACTCTGAAGAGAAAGCTCTAATCCAGCCTCTTTAGAAGTTTACTGGGACCCCTGTGGCCTCCAGGAACCTCTGCCCATGGATGGCAGCTGTGGCTGATGCTGATTTCAAGAAGGCACTGCTCCCTCAAGCTGAAGCCAGCCAAGAGGAGTGCATACTTTATGCCTGCATTTTCTCCTTCCAGCCTCGGAGTTGCTGTGTCCAAACTGCCTCCTACCCATAGCTAGGTGCATGAACCTCTGAGCCACGCTGGGGATGGAGTCAGAGAGCACCAGCCAAAAAACACTCCAGGGATGGTGGCAGCCCTGTGAGTCACTGCAGGCCAGCCCAGTGCATGAAGCCGTGATTTTATTTATGGGTACACATGGAGCCTGGATACTTCATGGGTCCTAATTCAACAGCACATTTAATCCTTTGCAGGACAGAGCTGCCAAGGTGATGGTGTGGCATTTCCAGTGGCTAGATGCTTTGCACATCTTTTTTTTACCTTAGCAGATCCCTGCAAATGCCAGGCAGGGATTTAACTTCCCAGGTGCTTAGCAGTTTCTGAAATGCTACCTATGTCAAGAGGAACATTAAAAATCACTAGTCACATAAGCTACCATTGTCTTGAAAAAGTGAAGCGTTTCCCAAGACCACGCAAGACTGTAGAAATCAGCCTACCTCTGAAATCTTATTCCAGCTCTTTAATTATAAAATCTTACAGTTGGTGAGCTTCTTTTGATCACTCAAAGGAGAATGAATTGCTAAATTTGTACCATGGGGAATTTATATTGTGGGAAATTATTGGCATTCCCACCACAATTTCCAGATACAAGTGTTTCTCTGTGCTAAGAAACAATTCAGAGGTTCTGTGCACAGAAATGTGAGCGTACCAAAGAGCTCACTTGAGCTGCCAGACCCCTGCTTTAACTCTTTACCTATTCTCTGTGTTAACTTATATTGCAACTCTGGAGATTTTTGGTGAGGAATCTGTTATGCACATGCAATGTAATGACATTGCAGTAACATCTGTGGCTGGCATTTTCCATCATATGATGGAGTTTAACAGCAAGGCAAAATGAGGGCTCTGAGGCTATATCTGAGGGGGGAGAGGGGGTAGGAAGGAAGGGAGAGAGTCTATTGACTTAAGAATCCCTCTACAGAGCATGGGATAAGAAAATAAGGCGACTGGTGGAACAGTCAGTCCTTGTTTGGCTGGCTGGCTGCAGAATGAAAAGATCAAATATTTACTGGTGCTCCCAGCACAGAAGAATAGCTGGATATCTGGAAGCAAAGTGATACCGAGCACTGTTAAAATAACATAATGCTTAATGCATAATGCAGTTTTTCAGCCAGTACTCTGGTATTCAGCTACACCTATGCTTTGGAAAACTTTTCACTGCAATAATTTTCTCCTTGGAGAAAGATGAGTTAGGGAGCAAAATATACATTTGATTTGGAGAGATGAGTGATTTGATAAGGAAAAACAAAAAATGAGTCACTGATGTGAATGGAAAGGAACCCTCTCAGAGAATAGATCATTTGTCACTAGAAATGAAGTCCCTCTCTGCAGCAGCTGGCTGTGCAATAGACAGGAGAAGATGGACAGACTCATTTAGCACTCATCCTCTGCCTGGCCCTCACTTCAATGCCCACAGCTCTGATGCTGCTGCCTTCCTCTTGTGCAGAGACCCAGGCAGTAGGCACAAGTACAGCTTTTGCAGAGGACACTGGAAAGTTTTGACTGGCTTTCCTTGCCGAACTGTGCAAACCCATGCAAACCCCAAGCAATTGCACTTGGTTTAGTGGCGCCTCATTTAGGAGATAGCAGCAGTGCCAAGGTACCAGTATGCATGTTTCAAGAGGTGCATAATGCAGGAGAAGATATATGTTTGAAGGTGCCCTTTATAGTAATCAAGGAAACAAAAGGAAGTAAGGCACACCCTGAATTTCAGAAGATCCTCTGATCTGATGACTTCAGCTGGATTTATACCTCTACAGATTCAAGCTTTGCTTCTTGGGATGATGGCTATTGAAGAAAGACTACATAAGCATGGTAGGTGAATGGTGAAGGAGGCTCAAAAGACACATGCTTTAGCTTTGTACTCTCCAAGCTTTTAAAGCCCTGACAAAATCCTAACACTTTTACCTAAAGTTGATTCGGTCTTGCTCAAGGAAAACATTCTCTTGTGGCAGTGGATAAGTTGCCAGAGGAAATTCTTGAGGATTTGTCTGATAATGAAAAGATGATCGGAATGGCTGTATAAAAAGCCTAAAATGGTGAGAATGTAGCAGCAGAGTGATTTGAGAATAATACATTTGCTTTTCTGTGTGTATAGTTCCACTGTGTCTTTTGTGTAAATTCTCAGCATTTCTGGGAAAGATGGGTATCAACCAAAGGTGGTATTTTCCAGTAAACTCTTTGAAAAGAATCATCCTCATATTCATTCACTGGAGACTGCTAATATACAAATTTGTGACATTGTAAAGCCTTTTGAGAAAGTAGCTGAATTAAAGTTTTCTGTTGCTGATGTGTGAGATAATTTTACCAAATGCACTGTTCTATAACACCTTCTTCCCCTTTTTACTGTTGGTCCAAAAGTTGGTGGTCTTAAGTAATTGTTAAAATTGATGATTTTAAGTGATTAGTCAGCCCAACACAGTTTCTTCTAGGGACTAGAGTGGAACCAAATCTTAAACATAAAAAATGGAAAATATTGGAGCAGAAGTGCTTACAACATTGTTTGGAGATCATATACCAAAGTTTAATGCAGTGATTATTTTAGGTGCCAAAAGATGAAAATTAGTATATTGAACATTTTCTATAGTTATTTATCTGTGGATCCAAAACCCCAATAATTGATTTGGTGGTGGTAGAACAAGGAAAGAAGAGATTCATTAATGAGAATAAGGAGACAATTGTCCACTGTGCAACAATGCTTAAATTGCTGTAGCAAATCATGGTCTAACGAGCTACATGAGTTACAGCCTACGGGTTTTCATCAATGGCACATTTAATTCCCATGTATCTCATTTCTCTTGAGGGACTATGGAAGAGCCAGGTGAGAAGTTCTGCTGCCATTCAGCCTAGGTGCAGCTGCAGACTTCAAGCTGAATCAGCCCATCCAGAAGATATGGATTTATTGAAGAGGATTGAGCACATTAGAGATGGTGTGCTGGAGAGGTGAGAATGTATTCAAAGACTGAGAGAAACTTCAGGATAAACCAGATTCAAAATGGAAATTGCAGCTGAACTTAGTTAATAAATTATTGGCAGAATGGCAGGAGAAAAGATGAGTTTTGATCTTGCCGAGCATGTAGGCTTGTCGGTAGGATGGCCGAAGTACCTGAGGTGCTCCCCATAAATAGAGAGAAAAATGCACCTCTTGGGGAAAAAAATCTGGTGCATGTGAGATCTGAACACCTTGTTGGACAGTTCTGTCTCTTTCAGTTACAGAAGCAGCCTGAGGTGAATAAGTTTCCAATTTACCTGCCCTAATGAGATGCCCAGTGAAGAATTCTGAAATTATGACATCCTAGAGCTGGTTCCTGGGGTGGGTGAATTTAGATCACTGCTTTTCCATGCAGAGAAGAATGGTTCTCCAAGAGAGAGAGGAGAAAGGCTAAAGCAATGCAATGGAAACGGAGGTTGAGAGAGCTGCTAAATGCATCCTGGTCTCTGCTTCTCATGCTAAGAAGCAATTGAAATATTAAAGGTAATAAAACATGATTTAGTTCATGCTGTGAACTTCAGTTATTTACTTCAGTTCATGCTTTGCATTTTATCTGCTGGGCCTCAAACTGTCTATGTTGATAAATCACCATGTTCCAAGTACAGAACACTTTATTTCATGACTTTTCAATTATGAAAGCAGGGGAGAAGGGAAAAATGCATGGATCAATATCAGTTTTTCCAGAGTTATTGATATATCTATTGTCATCCTTATTTTACCCTTTCTCAGCCAGGGATCTTCATCTCCATTTTAAGAATAGAAATAGTGATTTGTCCAAGAAGACAGGAATAAAATTGAGGTTTCCAACTACAGTAAAGTTTCCCCACTCTACAAAATGCACAGTAACACTGTGCTATGATTAAAAACCAGCCCCTTCGCCCCAAGGAGCCTCTGGACCCAAATCCTCCTTGCTGAAAACCCCAAATTTCACTCACTACTTGTAGCATGAGAAGGCTGTCAACAAAAGCAAAGTGAGGAGCTGTTGTTGCAGCTTTAGGGATCTACCCTTAAAGTGATAAATAATGACACTAGTTGACAGGGTCTGTGATAATTAAATGGAAGGTTGAAAGTTATTTCATTTGTTTTTTGCATTAGATTCTTGCAGCCCCCAACAAAAGACAAAATGTCAATCACAACAGGCTCAGCAGGGCTTTGCCACTTTACCTCTATTTTAAATGTTACTTGAATATTAGCTCTTTACATTTGCTTTCCTTTATTTAATAAAATAGGCATAAAACCGTCATGAGAAGGCCATAAAATGCATATTGCTGTCTGAAATAAATGGGGCATTTCCCATCCTATTTATCTGGTAAATAAGTGCTGAAGAGAGTTTCTCTATTTTGCTGTTGTTATACATTTTTAAGTGTACTCTGAGCTGGTATGAAGTGCCAGATTGACAACTCCGCCTGTTGCCAGAATAGTGACAGCATAGACTGCAAGCAGAGTGAGACACCGTCATGCTAATATGTTTCAAGCCTGTTTTGGACCAGACTGGGATGAAAGAAAATATGCGGAGTGAAAGATCTATTGTGTGGCCCATGTAATCTTTTGTCTCTCTAGTCTAACATAGATGATGGTTGTACATGCCAGATTACAGAGAAAAAAAAAAAAAAAAAAAATAAAAAAGGAAAAAAACTGGCATAAAATAATTACTAAGAAAAGACTTGGCCAAGATTTACAAATACAGTGATTTCAGTAGAGTCGGATGCCATTATATCTAGGTGTACAAAGTAAAACACCTTAAAGAGGTGATTTTCAGAAAGGATGGAGCACTCTTCTACCATGAAAACTGTTCTTTTTAAATAGCATACTTCTCCCTCAAAACCAAAATTCTACTTCTGAGCATCCAGCTTACACACAAGCATTACATAAAAACACCAATAGCTTGCAGCAAATGGAAAGTTTCTGTAAATTACTTTTAGTTTCTACCCAACCAAGCATTCATTAAAAAGGAAAGAAATCCCTAGACCCACAGGATGCTAGTAAGTCCTTTTGAAACCTGAATAATTACTTGGGACCAGATAGTATTCCCAGCCCATGAGTCAACTTGCTAGCTTAGGTGCTTTTCCTTCTGCTCTGGCTTTTGTCAAAGTGGGGGAATTTAAAACATCAGTCCTCACTCATTCTGTGTGTAACACTGAGCCAAAAATCAGGTTAAGTCCATTCTGCTGCTGCTGAAAATTGAACAGCAAAGTATATGTATGCATCTATCATATGTTATCATATATATGTATCTAGACATTATAACTGCCTGTGGAAAGTAGAGGAAGGGAAAATTTCCTTCACCTCCAAGTTTGGTTTGGGTAGAAAAAGGACAAAAAAACCTTTTTTCAAAAAAGTGGTTACGTGACTTATCGGAAACTTGGTATTTAGAGGTATGATGAGGATATCCTCTTTAAATAGAAGATGTGGAAAACTAAACCAATATTTCGACTTTTTAAATCTGCAAGTGGCATATCTGATAGACAAAACAGTAACATGGGTGGTTTTCATCTTGCCTAAGCATCAGTCCACAGGCCAGGAGATGTCAGGTCAGCTTTTGGGAACACAGTTCAACAATAAACTATAATCTGCGGCTGGAAAACCTATAAGCCCTCTACTTACTGCCTCCACAAGAGTTGCTGTCAGGGCAGAAACAGCTCAGCAGAGGTGGATGTATGCACAGAGGCTGGTGCTGGTGTACTCCTGTGAGGTCTGTACCAGCTAAAGCATCTGCCAGAAGGGGAACTCAAATGTGTTGCTTCATCAGCTCTTGCAATTAGTTGCATCTAATCACAGGACCAAACAATAGCAATTGATGAATTAATGAATTGGCAAAAGGTGATCAAAGAACACTATGTGGCTTTCAGAGACTATGACTGACTTCATAATGTGAAAGTGAAAGAAGGCAATGCAGGAAAAAACACGTTCCCACCCAGCAGGCTTATCTTCCTGTCCTCAGGAACAGAAAAGGTTAGTAGGCAAAAAGGAGGGCTCCTGCAAGATTTCAGAGGCATCATAGGAAACAAACCTTCTACTGAATAACCTCAGTAGATAAAAAAAACGAAGATGGATGGAATGGATGTGGGAAGCACAGCATCATTTTCCCCACAGCTCCCTGAAGCCCCAGTTGGATACATGAACTTGTACTTCTTTCTGCAGGAGACACATGTCAGAGCCTTGAACTGAACTCAAATTTTCATATTTAAGACAACTTGTAGACAAGTGTTTAACTTTACAAGTGCTGAAGCTACCTTAAAATGCTTAAGAGCTATCCTAGAATTCAGAAATAGCAAATGCAGTTCCCTGCCATTTTAAATGACCGCACCACTTTCAGAAACTGGTTTCAAGCCATATTCAGCCCACTGAATATTTTACTTAATTCCACTCTTGGCCACCACTGGCTGGCTGCTTTATATCAGGAATGCTCTCCAGCTTACCCTGGACAATAATACTGCCCTGAGTTTGGACCATGTGATCTTTATCATAAAATCTCTGTGATTCATTTTTGTCCTTTTACATATTGTTCTTGTTCCAGTTACTGCTAAGCTTACACTGCTGGGAAGGACTCTGGGCTAGGACACCAAACACATTCATATGGTATTATACATCTCCTTCCTTTTTTGTGATGGAAGGAGTTAGGGAAACTAGTGTCCATGAGTGAGCCTGAAATGAAAAGCAATCCATTACCACAGAATGCTACCCTTTGAAGAGCTATGAGCTTTAGAGACCCCATATGGTTTCCCACCTTACAAACGAGATGCTCTTTAGGGAGGACAAAGTTTTGGTGCCTTTCCTGGCACATATCTGGGTGATTCCAGTTTCAGATATTATATTCATACCCGCTGGATGAAAATTAGCCAGGTTCTAGCAAGCCAAGGAAGAGCTTGGCTGAGCAAAAGAGTTATACGGGGCTTGAGTCACGGTGGAAATGAACCTCCCTCAACCTTGAAGCCCCAGCCAGGATTGTGAAATTGCTGTATGTCTGGATATCTCTCCTCTTCTGTGAATAACAGCTTTATGCAGTTGACTTTTGGAATCCATCTTTTTTTGTCCTAATAATTCCACAGCAACATCTTGGGGGAATTTATCTTAATCCGCAACATGCTCGTGTTTCTGTTTGTCATAATTTAAATTTAGGGAAAGAGCAAACTACAGTCCATTTATTCTCCTACTGAAAGAAAGGATCAGCGGGAGCATTAACTATTTGCACAAGCTAATGGAGATACATCCAATTCCCTCTTTACCTCAGACTTGAAACTGCTTCTTGCTTGCTGTCAAGGCTGGATAAAAAGCCAACAAAACAGCCCTGATAATAAAGGTAGCAATTATTTTTACATTGCAGGATGCCCAGTACAGAGGCTATGCAGGAGTCTCATTACTAAATAGCATTCAATATTTATTCATGTATGTAAATTCCCCTGGTCTAAATCTTGACACATTCACAGCATCACGTATTTCATTCAGTTTATCCTCTGTAATTGTCCCCAACTGCTCAGCAGCTCTGAACGATCAGTCCCCTTGAGGGCAGGAGGTATGACAAGCGTAGTGGCTGTTGCTTCATAAATAATGTCAGAAGCTTGAGGACTGCAAATTTTTACATATATATATTGTCTTACAAAAAAAAAAGACTGTTGCTTTTGAGCTTGGAGCAAGGAGAGCGCTGTTGGAAAGCTCTTTGGTGATTTTGACTTTTACACTCTGCGTTTACATATGTGTTTTGTTACTTTGTCTTCTTGAGAAGATGGATGGCACAAAGGGGTTTAGAGAACACAAGGTACAAGAGGTGTGTAAGAGTTATCACTGTAAGTAATAAATTTGGTATTTTGACTCCAGTTCAGGGGTTTGTTGAGTATTTATTATACAGAATCACATAGTGCAGATGGCAGGAGCTGATCTAGTAGCTTACAAGAGTATATATTTTGGGAGTAAATACATTAAAGTGTATGCACTGAAGAAATAGTGGCAATTGAAGACCAATAGGTTAACATATGTAATGGCTCTCATTCAAAATTCATCTCCTGATTCTTCATCTCTGGAAACCATTTTTGCATGACTGACTGCATTCAGAAGGTTTCAGCACAACTCCAAGATCTTGTTAATTCAGAGCCTGAAATGGTGGGCATAGCAACACCCATATTTTTTCTTAAAACTGTGCTCACATCTATGACCCTGGCATCACTGGAAATGCTTGGTAACTATTCCTGAACTTCCTGGCACTTTTGCTGCAGAGCTAGTAGTGCTTTGCAGTGGTGCAGTAAAAGATAAGCCCAAGAAAATGAGTTCTAGCATGTTATTTGAGCAACATGTTGTTTGCTTATTTCTTAGAAACATCAGTGCTCAAACTTCACTTTGTCCTCATTCTATGTCCCGTGGTGCTGCCTGCTCCTTAAAGAATCAGATAGTTCAGCTGAGGCTGAAAGACCCCTCTGAGAGATCTGAGCACTAATAAGACACAGATTATGACTTCCACCCTCTCACAGGGCAATTTGGAAGACACTACTAAACATGTTGAAAGGCAAAATCAAGAATATTTTCATGAGGCAAATTAACACCAGCACAAAGAAAAGAGAATAAAACACCCAAGGTTTTTTAACATATCTGCAACTTGTTTGTTGCTTAAAGCAAGACTTGAGGATTGAAATGAATCCCAGAGAGGAGGTGGAAGAATACAAACATTATTATTACTATGTGTAAATGTGGATGTTTTTGAAGGAAGGCTTGCCACAAGTAATCACAGACTAGAAACTTGCACTGGAGAACTAAAAAGTGAATGGCTGTATTCCCAAGCCCAGACAAGTGGAAGGTAATCAGCAGGTTTGATCTTGCAGAAGGAAAATAGTGAAGAGACTTGCATTTGAAACAAACAAAAGTGAACTTGGCACAAAAGCCATCTTGGCTTTATTATTACTGCCTAAATTTTAAGAAATGCATGGTAGTGATTATCATCATGGAAGGAGAGAAAGACTGCTTCAGGCTCTGGCTGAAAATACAGCATCTTTTTTTCCACATACCACTCCTCTGCATCTCCAAGATAACTGCCTATGTGGCAAGAGGCTGTTGTTGAAACCTTGGCACAGCCACTGCCTGCTAAAGACAAGACACATTTGTTCAGCTGATGCTCATGGTCCTCTGACATGTGTCCTTTTTTTATTGTTCTCTTTGAACTAGGTGATGTTAGACTGAAAGCATATGTTGGCTGTTTGTATAAAGAAAATCATGACCAACCAGTGAATATAAATTACAGCTGGTCTTGTTACTTCTTATTAGTAAGAACAAATTTAGGAGGATGTGGTCTGCACTCATGTTCACAAGGTTCTTACACCGTTTCTGTCTTCAGAGCAGGCTTCGAAGCTAACGAGTTTTGTATTTCTGCTCTTCCATGACGTAACCTGGCCCATCCACTGAGTCCAGGCTGCATCACAAGCTTAGCAGGAATTACTGTGAAGAGAGGAGAGTAGGAATGATTAAAAGGAACTTTGACCAGCTAAGCTGCAAAGGCATTTGACAAAACGAGTCTGTCGCTGTCACAGTAATTAATGCTGAAGAAAGAGCATTGTGGTACCATGAATATTGTACTTAAGGAATTATATCAGCATGTTAAAAATGCATCAAGAGAGGGCACATTTCATTGGGCTTACTTAGTTTTGAAAGGGAACAACTAATAATACAAAGACATAAAATCATGCCAGCAGGGAAAATCATCCTTTCTTCTTTTAGGCTGCTGTAACCAGACTCTTTCAATTACAGAGATCCCAAGAACGTGCCCAGCTGTTAAATTTAAGTTTATCAAGACTCCAGCAATGCTGTTGACAATAACTTACCAGGTGTCTCAGGTGGGCACTTTCAAAGTAAAAATTAAAGCTTTCCAAAAACTGCATGCTGAAGTTGTTTGACCACATCTTTTATACAATGTGCAGCTCTAGCCTTTGAACCCCTTCATCTCAAGAAGGATCCATTAGGACTACAAATAAATGGTACTAAAATGGTCAGAAGGTTGCTTACAAGTATAAAAAGGTATTGTTATAAGGAAGCTACACCTATGCTAGTAAAAGAAATGGTCTGGGTCCCAGAGGACAGGTGGCCCAGTGTTGCTCTCATGTGTATAGCTAAACACTTCTGCAACAGAGCAGGTGGGTCTGCTCCCTGCTGCCTCTTGGCAATCCCTGTCTTGATCTGTCCTGGGGAAGGTGTAGCACCTACTTTACTAGAGAGTTTAGAGAACAGGTTAAAAAATGTCAGAAATAGTTAAGCTCTACGTGAAGCTGCCTTGGGGCTGGGGCTTGGTATCCTCCTTCTAGTTACAGTGCTTTCAGTTCTGTTAGATTATAAATATATTATTTCTTGCCCTAAGATGTGTTACAATTTTTCTAGGCATTTTTCAAGTTTTACCTTTAACTCACTTCTGAAGTGGCTGCAGGAGGTGGTGAAGTAATCCTTGCTCATAACAATCTCTGTATTGTATTTCTGAACAAAGTCCCTTGGGATCCAGCCCCAGTACTGGATGTATACTAGACATGATTATTTTAGCCATCACTTTTCTGTTCAAGCTGTAGGATGCTGCTCTTCTCTTCCTTTCATTTGATGGCGTCATCTGACCTATTCTTCTTCCATCTTTTTTGTTTGTTTTGTGTTTGAGGAATGTTCCTTGGTTCTGAACTGAATAGACAGGTCACTAATGGAAACACTGCTTCTGAAACACTTGGAAGTAAGAGAAAAACTGCCCAGCTCTTAGGGACAACTTCTGGTTCTTAGGATATATTATGAAATTTGCCCTCATTTTTTGCACCTGTGGCAAGGGAGAGCAACTTGGAAGCACAGGAATATAGACTATGCTACATACATCAGCTTGATTTCCTGCTGAACTGTACCTAAAGTTATTTGCAGCAGGGTGTACTAGCATTTTGAATTCACCCCATTTGGCTATTGGTCTTCAGAAGGCAAAGAGCAACAGCTCTCTGCTCCCATATTATAAAGGGAGGTGGGAGGAGAGGGTGAGTGGTACCAGCTGCCGCCTGGGGACTGAGGTCCCAAGAGAATAAATGCTCCACTTCAGCTTTGTTCTCTTTCCCACTAAGTGTTAGATGCTAAGTCTGATTAATACAGCCTTCTCTTGTTCTGTCATTAAAACCTTTGGTGTTGTCTAAATTCATGAAAAACAAGTTTCTTTTACCAACAAACTGATTTGATTTTCTTTGATAAATTATGAGTTATCATAAAAGAAGAAGCATTTTGTGTGCCTGGTGACAACTTCTTTGAGGTAGAGCATATTAATCTACATACTGCATTTGCTTTGAAGTCAGAACAAAATCCTGAATCGTGATGTGTGTGCATGAAAGAGAGATGGACGGCAAGCTCAGTTCTGTTCTGCTACATCCATGTAAATCCGAATCAATACCAAGGCTGCAACAGAGTTAAGGACTGAGACCAGTATGTTATCTCCTTACACATCCCATGCTTGGTAAGAAGAGACAGGAAACGGAGAAGTGAAAATCTCCCTTTTTAGTTGTATCTCATATCATCTCCCCAGTGAAAGATGTGTTGACCGGAGTATGATCTTGCACATTAAAGGTAATATTGTGTGTCTGTATAGAACAGCTTAACGTGAGCTAGAAATAAAAAAAAAAAAAAAAAAAAGTCAAAGGAAGCAGTTACGGTGGTAAATATCAGTCTGACACAGACGAAATAACTCAAAATGCCTTTTACTGACATAGCGTCAGCAAGATGTAGAGCCTGTTTCTCCACTTGTACCAGTTTTACAGCCACATAACTCACCAGATGGCAATAGAATAATCTTTGATTTGTACTGGTTCAAGAGGATCAAGCAGTTGCCCAAATTTCTCAGCCCAGCCCTCTCCTTTCTTTTTGCTATAATATAACCTCTTCCCTCCCAGAGCTGCCATTGCTGTAGCCTGTGGGCCTCCTGCTCTGACAGTTTCAGTGCTGCGGGACTGGCTGGCTGCAGGAAGGTCCTCCTGTACTATATTAGCATCCCTGAGAAACGAGTCAGACGCCATGTGTGGTTGTCAGTATCCCATCTGCAAAAATCTTGTTCAAAGGCAATGTGTATAATGCTGAATATATTGTTTCAATCCATGAAAATTTAAGGAATCATTACAGTGAAAGGAAGATGTCTTCTTACCTGCTACTCACCATTCATCACTTTTCTTCCTCTGAGCTGCTCTTGCTCTTGCTTCTTTGGCCAAAGCATGGTTCTATCCATGGAATTTGGATATATTGTAATTTGGCTTATGACTTTTATGTCTTGGGTGTCTCCAAGCACACCTTGGTAAAGTAAAGATGCTGGGTGGAGGAGGTTAGCACAGAGAGGTCAATGGAACACAAAAGGCAATCACAAGCATCTGTGCTTGGATAATATGGGAAAACCACAGAATAAAACAAAGAGGTGGTGAAATCATTGGAAAAGACTGGTTTTATTATCATCTTTGCTGGAGTCTGTACCACAGCTTGTAACACCCAAAACCACAGAAGCAGCTGGTCCACTACCAGTGAGAGAGCTCCCTGCATTCAGAATGGTGGAGATGTGCTCTGCAATGGATAGAGACGTTGTATCCCCTTCTAGTGCCGAGACTTTTGGAGACCATCTAGTCCAACTACCTGCATGCAGGAGGAGCAACAACAGCAAGTTGCAGAGAGCCTATTCTAGCTGTGTTTTTAATACCCCAAAGAAGATGCCACACACTCTCTAGGCAACCTGTTTAAGTCTTTGACCACCCTCACTATAATTTTTTTTTTTATTTAATTTAAATGGAATTTTCTGTATGCCAATTTATGCCCATTGCTTTTTGTCCTGTCACTTCATAGCACTGAGAAGAATCTAGCTCCATCTTTATACCCCCCTTTAGGTATTTATGCACATTCATAAGACCCCTCTAAGCCTTGTATTCTCCATGCTGAACAGCCCCAGCTCTTTCAGCCTCTTCTCTTATATTGCACACTCCAGCTCCTTAATCATCTTCATTGCCCTTCAGTGGACTCACTCCAGTGTGTCCATGTCCTTCTTGCAATAGGGAGCCCAGAACTGGACCCCACCACTCAGTGGTGCTAAGCAGAGGAGGTGGATCAGCTCTCTCGATGCGTTGGTGATTCTCCTAATGCAGCTCAGGAGACAGTTGGCTTTCTTTGCTGTAATGGCACACTGCTGGCTTATGCAAGACTTGGGCACCTGGGCCTTTTCTGCAGAGTTATTTTCCAGACAGTTGACCCCAGTATGCACTGGTGCATGGATTTGTCGTTCCTGAGGTGCAGGAGCTGGCATTTCACCCTGTTGAACTTCATGACATTCCTGTTGGGTTCATTCTTCAGCCTGTTGAGGTGCCTCTAAATAGCCACAAAATTATCAGCTACTCCTCCCAGTTTTCCATCAGCTGCAAACTTGTTGAGAGTGTCACTCTGTCTAGGCAACTAATGCAGATGTTGAAGAGTATAAGCCCCAATATTGACCCCTGGCATATACCGCCAGAGACCGTCCTCCAGCTTCATTTCCTGCTGCTGCTCACCCCTTGAGTTCAGCAGCTCCGTCAGTTTTAAGTCCACGTCACTGTCCACTTATCTAGCCTGTTCTTCATCACTTTGTCAATGAGGATGTTATGACAGACATTGTCATAAGCCTTGCTAAAATAAACATCCACTGCTCTCCCTCCATAGCCAAACCAGTCACCTCATTTTAAAAAGCTACCAGGTTGATTAGGAATAATTTCTCCCTCAGAATTCCGTGCTGACTACTCTCAATCACCTTCTTGACCTTCATGTGTTTGGAATAGGTTTCCAGGAGGTTTTTGGTCCATCATCAACCCAAGGATCAAACCAAGGCTGACTGGTCTGCTGTTCCCTGGATACTCCTTCTTGCCTTTCTTAAAGACCATACTGTCATTTGCTTCCTTCCAATTCCCAGGAACCATTCCTAGCTGCCATGACCTTTCAAAACTAATTGAGAGGCCAGGTCCTTCAGCACTCTTAGGTACATCCCATGAGGTACCATGAACTTCTATATATTCAGCTTTTATAAATGTTCCCTAATCTGGTCCAGCTGTACCAAGGGCAAGTCTCCTAGCTCCAGTGTCCTGGGGTTTCTAAAGGCGAGACTCATCAGCAAAGAGATGTAAAAAACAGCACAACATCCAGCAACAGATAATAAGGCAGCTTCCTGTTTTTCTTCCTTGTCAATAATTAGAAGAAATTGTGTATAAACTGAGATGAAACCAGATAGTATACTGAGGCCAATCTGAAGAAAACACTAATTTAGCTCAGTCCTTCCTGGTGTCCATGTGATAAAGCCAAATAAATGCTTTTTTTACTAGAATAGCAGCCTCTTTGACCTATTAAGAATGTTATAATCACTAATGCCACAGTTTAGTCTTGTGCGTTTTCCTTATAAACCTATAAAAACTGTAGAGTCTTGCTTATAAATTGTGTAGTCTTTCTTACACAGAAGGCAACTGGGGCCTTCAGAAAGCTTTCCTTTAAACATACCTCACTGCAGTGTTTGAGGTGATTCTCAGCGTGTGATAGTAAGTGAAGCAACCAGAAAAGAAAAGATGCAATCTAGATTGTGTTGGATCTATTTAAACTATTTATTTGTGTGTGTGTTGTACTTAAGATCATTTACATCTGCACCACCTTTGGCTTTTCTTAAAAAAAAATCCCTTATGAGGGAGGGTGGGAGGGGAAGGAATTGTTTCTGAATCTTATCAAGAAATAAAATAACACAGAGTACATCTTACGAAAGAAGAGGCACACTGTGCCTTTTTTTTCCACTGGCCTACTGCCTAAGGGAAACATTCACTGGCAAATCTAAAACTTGTTCAAAACCCTTTGGAGAAGCAGACTATTATTAAATTATTTATTTTATCTTTGAAGTGTTTCCATTTTTATGCTGCTAAGGATTTCTCTGTAAAAGCTGGGGTGCCTGAGAATATTTGGCCTGTAGTGATCTTTGAAACATAAGCCTCTTCTTTTTTTTCTCTCTGCCTTTTCTTCAACCCCACTCTGTCTGTCCCAGTTTCTTCCCAAAATGAACGATCTGCCTGATGCAGAGAGGCTGCACTCATTGGGGAAATTCAAGGAGATCTTTAGTAGCTGGAACCAGCTAAAGCCTGGTTTGCATTGTGTTTGCTCAAAAATTCTTTTTAAGAGAAATAAACCTGTCAGAATCAGAAAGGGTGGGAGACATATTCAAATGCTCTTAAGCACTTATTAAAATGTTATGTAATTAAATGTTAAGATCACGCCTGTAGCAGTGTCTTTTGAAATAGCTGTACTAGCTGGGCCTTGTGAAACCAGCTCAGGAAAGTAATTAATTTGTGAGGTTATCGGTTATTGAAGCATATGCTTTGGGGACCTAATTTAATGGAAGAACTCCCATTGACTTGTGTGGGCTTGGACAGGGCCTGAGGAGGTCCCTGCTGCACCCAGCATGTGCCCTTGCAGACTTGAAGGACAAAAAAATTGTGTATCCATATGGTGAGCACAGTGCTTCATGTTGGGTGAAGTCTTGGTGTGACCCAGAGTGGGAAAGCAGCACAGCTAGCAGACTGAGCCCTCCGCGGGTGGTGGGTACAGGGCACGGGTGGTGAGTACAGGGCTCGGGAGGGATGCTCCGCTGGATGCTGGAGGCAGTACTGCTGCCAGCAGGAGCTGAACTATTTGAAGACACAGAGACCATTGCTCTATCTGCAGTATTTCTTACTGGATAGCAGAAACTGGGGATACAGCATACAGGCTAGAGTGTGAGCCTGACAGAAAAGTGCCTTTTAAAGCAGCATTATGGGTCTTCCCTTTCCAGTGGTGGGTTCTCAGTTATCACAAGGAGAGTAACTCTAAATGCTGCTTCAGGCTCAAGGATCAGAAAGGGTCTAAGTGTTGGGTGAAATGGATGCAGACGTTCACCCTGGGCACCATGAGCACCTGTGTGTCAGCGGCTCCATCCCTTTGTGTGGGAGGTCTCATGCTAATAGGGCGAGTAGTGCAGAGTTACACTTATGGAGCAGTTAATGAAAAAGATGACCTATTCCATCAATGGGATTAGGATCATGTGTGTAAGGGAGCATTTCAATGCAGCTGGGCTAAAGTTGACCTCAGCCATGAGGAGTTAGCACAGTGGCAATATGAGGGGTAGAGTACATCCTATAGTAGGAAGGGGCTGATGAGTGCTGCATTCTACATTATATAATATGCCAGCTAGTACTAACCCATAATGTTCAATGATCATCATGGGGAATTCCTAGCTCCCAAGATTACTGGTAGTGAGATGTCTTCCCTTTTAGCTAGCTCTCTGATTGAGGAACATAGCTAAAATGCACTGAAGGCCTGTACACATTTATATTGCTATATTTTATTACATAAGAGAGGGCTTCTGTGTTGGTCTGTTTTGTCTTGTACAACCTTTTTCTTGCTGTCTTAGCTGCATATGATGATTAGGTAAATGAGTCTGTTCTTTCCTGTAAATAATGGGTACCATTAATTTTCAGCGCAGTCTGGGTCACAGTGGATCCTCTCACGCTTTTTCACTCAGTATATTGCCTGTCATTAGAAATCTGCTCATCTTTTCTTCATCTTTAAGGCCAGTTAAGTGCACATGGTTGCAAATGCCTTTGAGTGCTGCCTCTGCTCCCACACCTCTCCTTTTACAAAATATATGAAACTTAACATGCTGAAAGTGCATCTTGTGAAAGGGCATTCTGCTGCCACAACATTTAAAACTACACTACCATTATCACGGTGTCAGGTCGATGCAATGCCAGATCAGCCACCTCTACAGACCTGAGTCTGAGCAACAAGGAACAGGAATGGGACAGGATAAAAATTATGCTCCCAGTTGTGGGAAAACTAAACACTTGATCTGGCAGAACAATTCCTGATTTGGGGTGAATCTGTGGATAGTTCTGATCAGCTAGTAACCCCCTACAAGATCAACGCTTTATGACATGCGGTCTTTTAGATCCAGCACTTCAACCCCCAAAGCCAAAAGTGCTGTGTCATCAAACCATGGCTTGAGCTTGCTGCAGGATCCATATTATAACGGGAAAGCATAAGTCTGCAATGCCAGGCTGTCCACTTTTTTTTTTTTTTTTTTTTGAGAAATAAGTGAGTGCAAATAATGACTGTGGGACCCAAAAGCAATATCAAAATATTAATAATTAAGATGCTTGTTTTATTTGGGTAACCAGGACAACAGTCACCTTTTCAGTTAGATGGAAATTGGTGGAAACCAGTGAAGCCACATTTTAGCCCCCAAACAGGCCAAGTTTGGATGGGGCCCACTAAAATCAAAGGAGTTGTGTGCACCTGGGAGCACCTCTCAGGCAGCTGCTTCTGCTAGACTGAAGGATTTGCAGAACAAGGTACAAGGAAAGAAGGAAAGCCATTTTCCTTGTGTACAGCATAAAAATCAGATCCAATAAACAACATTATTTTTATGTCCCCTGAAAAACATTGGTTTTTTTTTCCAGGCTTTTAACATTTTCATCTACTACTTGCAAAGCCCTGCACTCTAGCTCCCTCCTAGCAGATGGAAATTGGAGAAAAAAAAAGGAAAAGACTGTATGCGCTGGCATATCCATATGGCATTCAAGTGAGAAATCACTTGGAACATGGGGCCTCGTGTGGGGTCACAGCCTCCATACGTTCTTTGATGGGTGTAAAGGGTCCTGAAACTTGTTGCTGCTCTAACAGCGGGGGAATGGGGTTGGTATAGCACAGGCTGAAAATCCCTGACAGAGAAGGCGGGGAAGACAAGAGATATGAAAAACCCCCAAGGTATTTAGTTACCTATCTGCCCCTGAAATCTCAGGCACTCTTGAGAAGCCAGGCCTGAGTGTTTTTGAGTGATTTGCAGCCTCTTGCTGCAAAACAATAATTACATCAGAGCAAATACATGCCAGCTTTATCATGCATAATAAACTCCATCTGCAGAGGATGCTGCACACCACATGGGGAAGGTTTAAGTGATGCAGGAGCCTCGTGTGGGCTTTCTGCCTTACTAGAAGGACATGTGAGCATTGCATGTGCTACGGCAGGAGCACAAGCACATAAAACAGACGTTCAGGCATTGTTCTGAGTGGCTCAGTAGTCTGCTTGAGCAGCTACTCAAATACCAGACTGACTTTGAGCAGGGTCTTTTCTCTTGTCCCCTGCATTACCTAAACCTGTTTTGGATTCATCTGGTACATCCATCTTTGGCTTTTCATTGACTTCTGCAGGTTTGGCGTCAGTGCTCTGTATACGTGTATCTGTCTCTCTAGTTCTCTTAACTGTTTACATATCTGTCTTATGTATTTGTTTTACCTTGTACCCATCACTGCAATATATAAGGCAGGAATCATCCTCCACAATGCCAACTTATTTTGGCTTCTTTCTTGTGCATGTTTGGCTTTGCACTTTTCCTTTGAAGCTATGGCAGGGATTCTCAGTTATTCTGCAATGTTGCTCTAACTCTGTTCTGATGAAGGGTCTACCACCAGCTTCAATGGGAGCAGATTCAGAGCAGGGCCGAGTTTTTCTCAGTATCCTGCCCTATGTGTATAACAGAAATAGCCTGTAGTTGCAGTATATCCTATGGCAAACAAAAGGTAGTGGACCATGAGTTTCCTAAAAAATCAGAAGGGCATCAGAGACCCTACAGATCCTTTCCCACCTGGTCAGGCTTAAATGTCAATTGTTGCGTCTCTAATTAGGAGTTAAAACAGCTGAGGTGGATATATTTTTTGAGAACAGATTATCACATACCAAAAAGGAGCTAGTTGTATTCAAAACTTCGCTCAGAATCGTATCCACAGAGCCAAACTCCTATGTAAGTGGAAGGAACAATCCATTTGTTTGTATTTGGACAAAGGAGGAGGCTAAGAAGTTACAGATCTGCAGCACTTGCAGACCTCAGGATCCTCTGAGGCCTGCTCTGGCTTAGCCCATCTTCAACCTCTTGCCAATCAGTTACTGTGATCCTTCCCAAGCTTCTTCTCAGGGAAAACCAGACAACTGAGGTCTTAAAGCCCCTGAAGGGATGGTGAGCCTCAGGCTGAAATACAATTCTGTGCAAGAGTTTCATCTATCCAGTGCTAGTGATTCAGCTCCAGGAAAACAGATAGACATTAAATTTGTGTCCCTCAGAGCTCTACCCCAAAAAGCTGTTGTTTATGTGCCCTTTTATTAAAGACTAATCTTAGTTACAAGTTCGAACACAGAGTTCACATTAGTAACTACCTGTGAACTTAAACTGCTTCAGGTCACGTTGGTTGTTACTTCTAATTTTTCAAAAGAAAGAGATTTGTGGAGTATCCCCCTTCTTTTCATGTCTCTGCTTGTGCCTAACTGGCCCTTGGAGAGCCTTGTAAGAGATGTGCATCTGTAAGGATGTGTTCTTCTAGCAATGAAACAAAAGACAATTAAATCCAAATGCAGCTAACACTTGTTAATCTATTGGAAGTCCAAAGAGCCAGTCATTATGTATGGACAGCTTTATACCAGACAAGAGTACTGCTTGGCATGGGTCCTTCTTTAATTGCATTATACAAACATAACAGAAAATTGACCCAAAGGGGGAAAACAATTTTATCCTTACAACACTCTACTGACTAAGTACAGAGCTTTTAATTAAATTCCCTATACAAAGTGACTGCCTGTCTCTCATGTTGAGCTTAATTGATATCAAACCCATCCTTAAAATCAATATTTTTTTTCTGGAAAAAAAGAACAAATACCCTCTCTACCCCAGCAGAATTCAATAAATAATTTGATAGTACTTGACTCCTAACTGTAATCTTTGTCTCATTTGAACAGAATATAAAGTGAAAATTTGTCCCCTGGCCCTCAGCATTCCTATTGCATCACAAATCAGGTGCCACAAAATGTCTGTATTACTCCTCAACAGGTCTGCTGTTCCCATTTATTTCACAGAACTGTGCTGAGCAAGGGAGGAATTCGAAATCTTGAAGTGGCAACACATTTATGCAGATTTTATTACCTATTTTATTTTTTTTCACTTATTTATGATTATGGTTGCAATTGGATCCCATTAGAAGTCTCAGTAAGATAAAAAGCTTGTTACAGCAGGCATTAGACAAACCCATACTACTCCGAGCCTGCTCAAGAGGGTTTGCAGTATACCATGCCCCTGCTGCAAACCTGGAAGCAGGAGCTTAACTCCTCTAGGAAAGGGGCATGCAGGTCTCTGCAAGATGGGGCCCCGCTTTGATAAGCACACAAACCAAAGGAGCAGGTCTTGTTCATTACCTTTGCTTTCTAAACAGTCTCCTTCATCTGTCCTTCTTGCTTTGTGCAGGAGCCCTGTCAATCTATCTCATCAGGGCTGGCAAGACAGTTGGTCCCCTTTGCCAGGAGCAGCTTAGAAAACTGATGGAAAAGAGCAAGAACAAAAATGCAGCTAAATGTTAGGGTGGTTGGTTTTGGTTTATTTTAATTATTCAACCAGATTAGTGAAGCAGGGAATTAAAGTCTGGCACTGGCGGCTGCCCCACCAAAAAGATCGTCTAACTGTAAGTCAAAGCAGTTAGCATATGCAGTGCTTTTGCATTGCCTGTTCCTAATAAAAAGGCAAATAATCTCTGCAGAGACCACTGCTTAGCAAGGGAGCACAGACTTGAAAGCTCAGCCCTGATCTTCACTTTCTGCTCTGTAATGTCTCTCTGTTGATATTGGCCCTTGGGGGATCTTGCTACAAGCACAATTTTCTTTCAAAAGCTTATGCTGATTGTGGCATTAGGGGTGTATTTATGATCTCTAGCTGACTGTGGCAGGTAAGATTGGGAGGGAAGTGATTCTGAAACTGCAGACAGATCACACTCATAAAGCATGATTTTGTGCTTCCTGGGCACTGTGACACTCTGAAGCACAAGGGATTAGCATAAAGAGAAACCTGTCTTGGCATCACTGGAATAAAAATTCATCCATGATTTAGGCAGCTGAGCCACCTCCATGGACCTTGCCCCATGCTTGTGCCCCAGGATAATGACCTGAGACCTGGCTTTCATAAGCAGCCAGCAAAGCAGTCTGCTGTTCTGTGCGTTAGGAATAAAGAAAGGCTGGGGGAAGACTGGGGACATGGAGATAAAATGCTATTTTACCACATCATGCCTGTTCCTTTATTCCAAAAAGCATCATCTATTTAGTCCTAAAAATCATTTCTCTTCCAAAGTGGTCCTGTGCCCCCACACCTCCTTATGGTCCACTTCAGAAACAAAAACATGGTGGCTGTAGGAGACAGCAGTGAACTAGCCCTTCTCAAACATCATCTTGTGGGAGATTTCTCACTGCAGTCTGCATCCCCGAGTCCTTTTAAAGTTTTGATGCTTACTTTGGCAGATGAATGTGATTGGATCACAATGCAAGTGCTTTTGCGCACACTCAAGTCGCATCCTCAGCTGGTATTACAGCTGGCGGTGAGGAACAGAACCAGTGCCTACCATGATACACAGAAGGCCCTTGTAGGCCATGTATGTTCAAATACACCACCATTTCTCACCTAACATAAACTTGTTTCAGCTACATGCAATACAAATAAAATATTTAACAGAGGCTGGCCGTACATCTGAATGCCAGCAGTAAGTGAGAAGGGCTGGAAATAAATACTGACATGAAGGTGCCAAGGCTCACTGTAAGTGAAGTGTATGTGTCGTTATTTTATAGGCTTTGCTAAATGATCAGAGCCTGACTCTGCTCCCAGCTGCAGTGGGGTAAATCTGAAATAACTCTGCTGTCGTTAAAGTTACACCATCTCAGAACTGGTACGTGTGAGTCTCTGTTCAGTGGGGCCAAGCATTTCAATGCAGGCATGAAGATCCAGACCTCTCTTCCTATGAATATTTATGCAGGACTCCTTAGGCATCTTTAGAAGTGGCACCATAAGATTTCTGTTGCTGTAGGGAGAGTCCTGAAAGAACAATTTGCAGGCAGTTATTGTCATTATTAGCCATGGTAATTTAATTAATGGCTATTTAATTATTATTATTATTAGTGTAATAGATAGTTCTTGCCCTCCTTGGTCCTGCAAAACACAGCCTGAGGAAATCCAAGTAAGATGGAAGAGCTCCATTTGGAGACAGCTATTACAGAAATACTTCAGTGAAGGAGGAACAAGAGGAAGTATCCATACCCACACAGAAGGCAATTTCTGCGCACTTTAAAATATTGCAGAAGATGCCACTTCCAGAGGAGTATTTTGATTCAGGAAGGAGTTCCACTGGTACACTCGGAGCTGAAATTGTTGATTAATATGTACATCATGTAGGGCTTTTCTTCATCAAATATATGGCATAGAGGCCTTCAGTGTAACCAGCTAACTTTTCCATGGATAAGTTGCTTTCAGTTATGAGAAAGATTTATTTACTGATGAAGGCTGTGTGGTGATAACGCAGCCTGTGAGGCAAAGCAGGTGGAAGAAGGGTCATCTTGGCCAGTCTTTAACATGAGCCCAAGAAGTAAGTGTTTCCAATACAGCATGCCAAATCGATGAAGGGAGATTTGTCTCCTACCCAAGCTAATGATGGAGCCATGTCACCATATGTGTGGTTAGTTTCCAGCAGCTCCTCACTTTTTCAGCACGAATGGAGGGTGACAGATTGTATATTAGACAAATTACTCTTCTCTCAAAAGCAGCAGTCACTTTGATATCCAAGTGCCTTCTTTACTCTCTCTGCTGAACAATTTCTGCACCATCATTCAAAGCTCTTTGCAATAAAAAAGTGGTCGGTAAGCAAGTATTAAAATGCAACTCCTTAGCTCCCTGCCAGCACTTCCCAAGGCTATGGCAGTACCAGCAACCACAGCAGGCTGCATCCATCCTCTGATCTTCCTGCCAACTGGCACGGCCATGCTGGCACCCATATGGACAAACTCTTTTCTGAAAAAGCAGGGTGGCCACATCCCAGCTGCCCACTGAGAGCAGCCCTGCAGGATCCAGCCAAATACCCACTGGGCAAGATGTACTTGGTGACAGTGCCAGCATCTCCAGGCTGGGCTTTGGGCCAGGCTGTGGACTCGTATCTGCCCTGGGATGTGTGGCAGAGCAATCTTCAGGTGCAGCAAGGTGGATTGATCCCCTGACCTCAGGTCTGCTCCCAGAAAAGTCTCCGAAGAAGCAGATCCATCAGCACTGTGGGAAAGAGGTGAGGAATTGATGTCCTCAAGGGAAGCCTTAGGGGTTGCCTCAGACAACAAATTCAGTAGTTGCCTTGGGGACAAAAACTGGAAGGCAAATATGCTCCTTCAAAACATCATGCATCATGTCCCTGGGCACACTGTGGTAGAGATGAACTTTTTCTCACCGTGTTTGAAGCTTTCCTAGGCAGATGGTGATTCCTGAGCAAGCGCACATTTTTAAGGCATTTCTGATATTTAAGATTCATCTCAGTTATCAGCTGAACTACCAGTTCCCACTGGTCATTGCCTAAGGACACTACATGCAGGGTCACCCAGCTGGTGACGACAACCAGTCTATAAAGACATATCCTTTTGGCCTACCCTCCTTGGAGGAAAAACCTATAGATCCTATCAGCCACATGTTGTCAGAGGTCTGGTGCTTCATGTTACCTTCCTTTTTTCTGTGTTCTCTTTAGCCTTGTATATCTTCCAGGCACCACCCAAATCACAGACCTAACTCCTGCATTTGTTCTTTAGCTGTTATTTCTGCCCTTCTTTTTCTCCCCTTCCTGTAAATTCTGCTGCTGCTCTCTGTCTCCAGGACATCACTATGGATAGTGCATTGCCCTCTAATGGATGAATTTTAAATTGAGCTCCTCCAACGACCAGAACTGTTGGCAGGATCCTTTGACCAGCTAATGAGGCAGGAGACTTATTATCCACATCCAGGCCACTTTCATTCCCCTGCTTCCATTGAATCAAAATTAAATATTTTATTTTTAATAGAACAGACATCGGACTGATTGTTGCAACTATTTTTTAAGAAGAGACAGAGGAAATCTGTGCCAGTATGAACCCTGCTTCCTTCATGTCCATGCATGTTTTAATTGGCTTCAGGGTTAGGAGAGCATTAACAAAGCTGATTTCTGTGATTCCACGCATCTGGATCTCAGGGTGGGTTTGGTTGTTTTTTTTTTTTTTTACCTGCCTAATCCTGCTTAAAGTCTTAAGATTTATTTGTATGTTTATAAGATGCTGCTTATCTCATTATATGTACATTATAGTCACCATTAAAATAATGCAAACAAAAGGAAAAACAGAATGGACTTGAAAGCAGCTGATAATTAATTACGGAGAAATTTTGAAAGGGTGGCTTAGCTTCTTAAGCAATTCCTTTTGCTGCCAGATACACGGGCTTGTTTTATGAACTACAGTCAATCTGCTATTGGGGGGAAAACTGAAAATGAACTTAGTCATCTGAGCTCGTTTTGAGTTTCAAAAACTGATAGGCTTTGGAGTATAAAATACTCCCTTCTCCTAATGTCAGTAAATAAGTTGATTTGTTTGTATGATTTTCAATACAAGTAAACTGCTTGCCATTTAAACAAGTTCAATCAGCTGTGAAAATTGACATTTTTAACCATAAAATCAGACTTCATCTTACCATGATATTAAATATTAAGGAATCATTTAAAGGACAGTATACATTTCAGAAACCTGCCTGAAGAGATGAATGCCAATTTCTGCCATTCACAAATATGTACAAAAAAAATGGCCTCTAGGCTGGAGGCCTCCTGCTCTGTAAAAGCCTCTTTACAGACTTATTCCAACATGTTAAATCCTTGTTGCTCTAAAAGACATTCAAGCTACACATTCAGATAGTGTGGAGCAAAAACACATCCTTGAAGAGAACTGACAGCAAGGATGGATGGAAAAAGTATGCTGATGTTTTCCGTGGTGACAGCATGTCCAGATCTGTGGGAGGCTGCAGCATGGCTTGTTGTCCTCTGGTCCCAGGATCCTGGGGCTTTATGAGCCTGGGAGGCATCTGCCTGGCCATACCCTACCCATGGAGGCAAGCAGTGGAATTTCTAGCTCCCCTTGCTCATATGCATGGCTGCACTCACAAGTGGCACTTGGAAATGGGACATTCCTAATTTTAACAAGACTTCAAGAGTTCTCCACATACTCCCCTAGCCCCTGCCTTTTTTTTTTTTTTTCTTTTTTTTTTTTTTTTGTTGTTTTCTTTTTTGCTTTGTTATTTTTAGCTATTTGTATGCAAATTTAGGGACAAAAAAAAAAAAATCCCCCTCACTGCTTCTGACCAGGCTTACAACTGACAAAGCTCTTCACAGCTCAACATCCCTGATGTTTTGCTTGCGCCAAAGGGTTCTCATTGTATAAGGGGTTTCCTTCTGAATAGGACAAAGCAAAACAGTGAAGCAGTGGGATTACTGGGCTGCTGAAGGGAGACAATGGGGAAACAAAACTCAGGCTGGAGAGACATTTATTTTTCAGAGGGGCATGGCTGCCCTTACACAATCCCTTTTAAAGCACTGTGAAGTTTCTCTAACACAATCCAGTCCTGCAGCCAGGCAGAAATCCAGCACATTCGAAACATTTTCATTCCATCTTTAATTTAAAAAATGTGCACCCGTTCACTAGCACAAACTGCAAGAGTATTAAGGTATCAGAAGATCTAACAGGCTTTGGGGTTTCTCTGCTTGAGCACTTCTGGATGATGGTGATCAGTCCTTTCTATGCTGACTACTTGACGTGGAAATCTGAGGGGGTGCAGGTTTCAGTGATCCACTGTCTGCTGACTGAGCACATCTCTGTCATTCCCTGTCTCATACTAGCTCACTTTTGGCTTCCTGCTTGAACTTTAGCTCTAATTTCCCCAAATGACCTGCAGCATTTCTGCTGGGGGCAAAAAGACGCAGCCCCTTCTTTGTAGCTGTGGTAATGATCTGCATCCATGGTGGGGTGAGATTGAAAAAGGCGTGTTAATCTGTGGTGCTGCGCATGCTGGTAGGGTTTGGATTTGCTCCCTGTTGGGGGTTCAGGCTGTGACTATAGTTCTTTCCCTTGTAGAGGTTTTCTCTGGAGCCCTGTTGTAGTTTAAGCCATAACTCACGCAATTTGCTCACTCACTCCCCCTTTTTTCTTCCCCCCATTCCCGGAGGGGAGGAGAATCAAAAGAATGTAACTCCCATGGTTAAGATAAGAACAGTCCAGTAACTAAGGTATAACACAAACCACTGTTGCTAACACCAATAATAATAATGACAAGGGGAATACAAGGGAAGAGAATAAAACTGCTCACCACCAAACGACCAAGCTGTGAACTAACTCTTTCAGGTTCCTTCCTCCAGTTTTTACATCCTGGGCATGATGTGCTGTGATATGGAATACCTCCTTGGTCAGTTTTGCTCAGGTATCCTGTTTCTGCTTCCTCCCAGCTTCCCCTCCTCCCTGGCAGAACGTGAGACTCAGAAAGTCCTTGGTCAGACTAAACATTACTGCAACAACTAAAAATATCAGTGTTATCAGCACTGTTCCTTGGCCAAAAGTGAAAAACACAGCACTGCATCAGCTACTAAGAAGGAGAAAAATGACTGCTACTGCTGAACCCAGGACAATCCCCTTCAATGCTGGAAGTTGATCTTACCCATACAGGACTACTCAATGCTGTCTCACTTGCCACACATGGTGGATATGAGCCTCTCAGGTCAGCCTGAGGAATTAATTTCCTCTCAGCTTCCTACATGCCAGTATATGCCTCTCCCCCTGCCCTGGTCATAATGGTAAAAATGGTGGAGAGAGAATACTAAAGCATCCCACAGGGCAGCTTGCTATAGCACTAGCTCTTGACACTCCTTTCCCCCTCCACAAAGGCATGAGAGATAGAGAGAAGCCAGACCTATCATAAGTAAATAAATGTGCTGAGCTAAATTTTTTTAAATGGAGTCATAAATAAAGAACTATCATTGGAGAAGTCCCTAAAGACGCCGTTTTTGATAGGTTTTTAGATTTTGTTTTGTTTTTAGGTTTTGCTTTGTTTTTGTTTTTTAAGGTTAGCAGCTTCAATAGCTTTTATAGTGATGTCAGAGTAAACAGACTATGACCCTACAGCATCTTATGCAGTCTTTAACAAGATTTCTATGTTTTAATATTAAGTGGGATCCTAACAGACATTCTGTTCATGTCTCCTTATTTTATATAATGTAGAAAATAATAATAATCCCTGTCTGTAGCGTATCTTAAATTGTATATCATAGAATCATAGAATAGTTAAGGCTGGAAAGGACCTTAAGATCATCTAGTTCCATATCTTTTTAGCAATTTCTGAACTAAGGAAGGAAGAATGAGATGCCTTTTGGATGGAAGATGATCAGGGTTTTCTGGGATTTGGAACATCATGTAGGTTTTGCACCAACCATAAAAGGGAAAGGGAAAGGAAGAAATGTTTATTCTGTTTAACTTAATGAACAGAAATTTAAGTGAGACTTAATCACACTGTTCAGGTTAATTTCCTGATACGCTGTTAGAAGACTCTTTCATCTTGCAGATTAAAGGCTACCAGGGGAAGCTGTTACGCAGTGAGGTAAAGGGTGCATTAACTCTCCTGGCTCAGAAAGTACAAGGTGGGCCATTTCACTTTCAAAAGGGAATAAATTTTCTCTCATGAGGAGGGTTACTACAAGGAGCATCAGAACAATGTGCTATATGTTCACAACTTGCATTTGGGATAAGGTTGATTTCCCTCCATAGAAGAGGTCAAAAACATAATAGATACAGTAGCTGAAAGCTGAATCTCTCAAAATTCAACCTAAAAATGAGCATAGACTCTTAACCACAGGAATTTTTAGCTCCTGGAACAACTTACCTAAATTCCCCATCATCTGACAGCTTTAAATCAAGTCTGGATGTGTTCCTAGAAAATACACTCTAAATCAGCTGAAAGTCAAGAGCCTGATGCGTGATTCCCATAGGGAGGGTCTGCAGCCTACATTATGAGGGAGGTGAGACCAAGCAAGCAGAACGGTCTTAGAGCTGCTGAAGCCGATGAACAACATGTTCCATACCACTCGACCAACTGTATCTGACTGCAGAGTGAATGCCTTTAAGAAATCATGGCTTTTTCCTTTCTGTATCAATCATTTGATTCAATTCTAGAGCTTTCACAAATGAAACATTATAGGGGCTCAAAACCTTCACCCATGATTGAAGTGCAAACATGATGACAGGGTTTTGTTTTTATTAAAATACGCTTTCTTCCTTATGCCTGGAGCTCATACCTCAGACTCTATAGTTTCCTGTATCAGCGTCCAAGGTGACAGATAAGTTGAAGCCCACTCAAACTACTTTTGGAGTTGTTTACACTGCAGATAACCACTTGACCTAGTCACCATGTATAGTGAAAGGAGAGAAATAAGTCAAGAGTGACTGTTCTGATCAACATTAGGATAAGATGAAGAGTGCTCTGAACTCCCTTGGGTCTGCCAACTGGATGTGCAGTGAGCATAGGAGAACCTCAAGGTGATGCTCTCAGATAGATTGAGATCTAAAATGGTGTCTCTAGTACCTTGAAACAATCTGCAGAGGAGAATTTAGTGCAGCTAGAGTTGGGAGGGGGACATGATGGTGACAATGTTTTGGTTAGTCCTACTGATATCTCTAGTGGAAACCCTGGATAAGCTTCTCAGAGTTCTGATTCTTCACCAGGCCTGGCAAGAAACAGTGGGCTCCAAGGTAAATACAGTTTGGCTGCAACTGCTAATCCAATTCTCTGCAAAGGTTCAGCTTTGAGGGCTAGGCGCTGAGAACTGTCAAGAGGTGCCCACTTACTAGGAGCACAGATCCACACAATTGCAGGAGCTGCGCTGGCTGTGTCATATAGGCAAACTAAAGCTTTGTCTTTGGTACCAGCTACCTTCAGTCCTCTCTGAAAGCTGTCTTTCTCTTTTCTTTTCCATGTGTGTAAACCATCATCAGAGGTTGCAAATAGATAGCCTGCTAGTTCCATGGCTGTTCAGCCTATATACTTTTTAAACATTGCTCTTATTGCTCTCAACTCTTTATTTCAGGCTATCAAATCAATGTGAACTCACAATGGAGATACTTACAACACTTTACAATGAGGTAGGAATTATTCAAGCTACAATTGCCTTTGGTTTTCCTGCAAAGGTATGTCCTTTGGACTGTCTCTACGCTTGTAACCTTGGAGACTTTGTTAAGAGAGAGTGGAAGTTTGTAAGGGATAGAGTGTCTATACCAAACCTGAGATGTGACTGCAACTGAGAGGAAGATCTAGTTAGGTTGGGCAGAACACCATGCTTTTGTGGATACTGTAATCTTGATTCAAAGTAGTGCACCAGTGTAGTACTACACAGTGCTGTACAGTCAAACCAGACTATTCAGTAGCAGATCTGGCATCTCACATTATACAATATGTCCATACTATAGTGTTTATAAGACTATCTGAAGAGGACTAAGACTGGGCCGAAAGACCGGCATCCTAGAAGTCAGGATAATTTCTTAACAAGCAAATCTCTTACACTGTGGAATGATTTCCAGTGCCAGCTTTGTTTCAGGCTATTTAAATCTAGATCTGGAAACAATAGCAATCAGCAATAGGATATGACCATCCAAAAGGCATCCTTTAGCTTCACTTCCATTGAAACCATGAAAGGAAAAATGGTGATGGATTTACCATCTTGAGTAGTTCTGAGAACATTCTTGGTAGATAGCACTGGACCTGATCTACAAGACTCTACCAGACACCACTCTCCCTACTCAGCTAGCTTATGACTGCTACCAGCTAGTAGGAGAGCCACATTACCTAAACAAGGCAAACAAAGTTGTTCAAATCTTCCGCTGAAACACAAGGAAGTTTTTGTTCCACCAGGACAAAACAAGGGATGCTTTAGTTTATTCTGTGTATGTCTGCGTTGGCCCTGATACTGACATCCAAGGGCGCTTCAGCATTAAGAGGATTTTTTATGCCAACAGCAGGGTAAAAGGTTTTGTAAAGTGCTTCTAAAATCTTGGCAGACAAATTTAATTCTTTAGTGCACAGTTTCAAGAATTATTGTGGTAGTTATTGTATCTTTGAAGCACAGAACAGCGTGGATATCAAAAGCAAAAGGCAAGTACCAACTGGAAGTAGATGGAATTAGGGCTGCCTAGTTGTGTGGAGATGTGAAGAGAGGCTGGGTTGAGACAAGAACTTTGTTGTTGGATTGTGGTTTTCTTGTTTATGCTGTTCTGCATTACCTGATTTCTGATCCAGGAAAACAGTTATAGCTAGTCCACATGTGTGCCTGCTTATAATAACTGGTAAAAACACAATTGAGAGAGCTCAACAGTAACCAAAGGTGCTGATATATCTTGACCACTTCTCGAACTACTGCATCTGAGGAATATGCAGCTGGAGCAATACATTGGGCATCCATCTCATGTTCCCCAGACAAAGCAACTTTTGTATATATTAGTCATAGAAGTTACAGTCTAAAGATCATGGTAACTCCAGTAGGTCTATCAAAGCACAGATCTTATAACAAATTATTGTCTTTGAAGCAGAAAAAATAGGCTGAATATGAGTTGACTTCCTGATTTGTCTCTCTCCTGTTTACCAGGACCCACACCCTGTCTCATTCCCATTACGCTCTTTGTATTTCAATGACTGAATAGCTACTGTGAGTAAATCTGTCATTATGGCCTTATCATTCAGACCAACTTTCCTCTTGGATGCAACTTGCAGGACCCTAACTTTGCAGACCTAAGACAACTTGCATAATTTGTGTTCATATCAATAGAAGCTTGTGCATTTTGAAATGTTACAATCAATCACATCTGTACTTGGAAGTCTGTAGCAGGCTGACATAAAGTTGCATTTTTGCAGTAATTTTGGAACTTTCTTGTTAGGAAATATGGCTGAGCTAAACCTCAATCCTCTCAGCTTTCGGCTTCCTTGTGAGATTTGTAAACCCAGTGGAGAACTCCACATTTTGCATTTTAACAATCTCTAAGAAGACTGACTACTTAGTGACAGCACCTCCTACCTGCTTCAAAAACATCTCTAGTCTCCTGTACTTCAAAAGTCATGTGAACTTCCAAGGTGATGGGAAGATATTTTTATCTCTAGCCTTCCTTGACTTTTGGGCATTTCTGTTTTTCCATCAAGTACAGTGAAGACCTGGAGCAGATTGATCTTCCAATTCAAGCTTTGCCCATTGTCCTCACAATGAAGTACCTTGTTGCAAGGTTTCTCCATGCACAGCATTTTTGGCTGTAGATGGCATACGATGAAGTCTTCATCAACACCAACAACTATAATAAAGTTTCCCTGCTGTTTTGTATTATATTTTGACAGCAAAAGCAAATACTAAAGAAAAAAAAAAAAGGCATTTTGAAGGATATAGGCTTGAGGTCTGCATACAGGTTAATAAGAGTTTTCTAAATGCCATCCTCCTCCTCCTGTCACTGGTGAGGCTTGCTTAGTACTTCTGAAAAATCACATCCATCGCTAAAACATGCTGCCAGAGAGAATTTGATATCTATTGTTAAAGTTCATTAGACTGAAGCCAACAGTCTGGTTTGGTGCAAAGCTCTTTTTCCCCTGAGTGCCTTTGGCTACGAATTCTGCATATTCTAATTTTAAAGTATCATTCATTTTCTATTTGGTGATAAACGCTTCCCTGCATAAGAGTCTTTTGATTGCTCTGCTAATTAAAGTGGATAGTTTCCTTTTATGTTAGGTGACTGGGCTTCTGGGTAACTGCAGTTTGCAGGGAACAGCCATGGTTACGTGGCAGTGTTTATTACCTTCTCTCTTATCACCAATAAGTACATGTTCTGAAGCTTCAAATTTTCAGTAAGGAAATGAATTAAGAAAATGAAGAATTTGTAATTTTGGATGATTTTCGGTCCCACTTTCATAGGAATGGCTTTTTATCCATTTGCTCTCCCAGATTCATTACATTGTCAGAAAGTTTTGATGATTTAAAGGACACGGAGACAGAATTAGAAGTTCCCTTT
>JASSUY010012114.1:0-17895 GCA_032466535.1 Forpus xanthops
CGGGCCGCTGCCCGCCGCCGGTGGAAGCCCCGCGGGCCCGGAGCTGCCCAGTGGAGCGGGCGGCCGAGCCCGGAGCCTGTCAGTGGAACCGCGCGGCTCGGGCCGGCCTCGGCTCCCCGTTCAGCGCCGTGTGAGCCTGTCTGCCCTGGAACCCGGGGAGCGGCGCGGGCGGGAGACCGCCGGTGCCCGCTCTTCGCTTATCGGGTTGCGGTGTTGCAGCGTCTGGGGTTTGCGGCGGGCCCTCAGCGTGCTGGAGGAGGAGAAAGCGCTGTTGGGAGCGATATTCCCTCTGATAACGCTGAAACCCACCCGGTATCGAAATCGCCTTCTCGGCGCCGTGCGGGACGTTTTGGGAGTTTCCGTTGGGCTGTGTGTGGAGTTTTAACCTGTGCTTGTTTCACGACCGATGCTGTTGGCATCAGTCACCTTGTTGGCTGTCTCGGACGTGCAGTGGTGCCAAGATGCTGGCGCCGTCGAGTGTTGTGTAGGCACGGTGTGGGCATCCTCGTTACCGGTGCGCACAGGGCAGGGAGAGGGGCTGCGTCCGAAGCTGGTGTTTGTAAGAGTGATTCGTGCTTCTGACGTGTGGTGACTTGTGGTGAAAGGGTACTGTGACCTGCTGTCACCCCGCTGCGGCGGGCAAAGGCGTGTTTCCTAATGCCTGTGCTACACCTCGAACTGGGAATGACTGTACGGCTGTGCGAGTTGCTCACCCCTCTTGGTGTTTGGCTGGTTAATTAGTAGTTGGTGCTCTTGAGCCTGTCAGCACACCTGCGGCTGGGCAGGCGCAGTCAGGAGATCAGCTTGTGCTGTGTGTCTATGTGAGCTGGAGCAGCCCCGAGAGCCCCCCGGTGCTGGGCTGCTCCTCTTGAGAGCAGTTACTTTGCTGTTGACATCTCACGTTTGGTTACGGGGCTGAGAGCCGCAGCCTGCGCTCGGGCCGCACAGAGGATGCCCGCTCCCTTTGTAGAGCGGGGCAGTGCAGTTGGGCTTTGTTTGTGCGCAGGTTGGATGGTGGAGATGACTTTTTCCATGGTAGTAGGCGGCAGGGAGGGAAGTGTTTGTGGCTGACTTGGAATTCCTGCCGTGTAAACACAGGTTTGGTGTTGCTGTGTGTCACTTAGGCCTTCTGTGTACTTCGAGGCGGTTGCTCATGTTGGTACACAGGGTTGGTTAGATTGTTGGAGTTCAGTGTGGGAAGGAGTGCTGCCTCCTGCCGCCGTTGTAACACGCGATCCGCTCCTGAGCGAGGAGCACAGACTCCCCCTGCTCGCAGAGCTGATGTTGTTCTTGTGCTGCATTCACATCCCAGGATCACAACTTGGTACACAAAGCGGCAACATCAGGGATGGCCAAACCAGCGCCCAGCCCTGGAAATCCCATTGTGTTTCCTCCGCTGGGTTTTGTGCCTTTAGCAGGGAGGGTCTGTTGTGTGGTGATGCTTTTTAAGTGGAACTTGAATAGCTGGACAAGCTTAATGAGCAGACTTCAAGTTGGAGCTTGCAGCTCTATCTGTCAGCTGGATTAAAGCCTTTGTGCAATACAGATGAAGCACTCGGAGTTACACCTTTAAACTTTCCACATAATCTGCTTTCCAGATCTCGCTCTAGCCTGTTGTAACAGTTCCTTTTGCTGGTGCCTTTCCAGGAGCTGAGGAGTAATGGTTATTCTCTAACTGAAATAGCATTAAAGGTAGCTTCTCAACTCTTTTCCTAGTGAAACGTGATGTCCAGGAGAATGACGAAGAAGCGGTGCAAGTCAAGGAGCAGAGCATCCTGGAGCTGGGCTCACTTTTGGCCAAGACTGGGCAGGCGGAAGGTGAGCGTGACATAAGTAACTGAGATCATGGGTAAGAGACACGTACATTCAGATTAATGCAGTCTCCTTATTTGATGAGATGGAAATAAAAGCAGGTTTTGGCAGGGAATGTTTGCTTGGAGACAGGACTAGATAAACAACATAAAATGCTAATTGCATGTTACTAGTCCTGGTATTCCGAAAGACTGCTGATGCATTGGGCAGTGTAATTCCTGAATCTTTGATGTGTGGTCATTGTAATACAGGTGGATAAAGTTTTGCTGTATTTGAAATGAGAAGTTTCTCAAGGCCTTGTTTCAAATTGGAAGATTTGTCCCAAAATGTCCTTACTCATCAGCAGCTTGCTTGAATTGATGTGAGACCCTCCTGCAGTCCTGATCCAGCTCTGGGGCAGCAACACCAAAGGGATGCGGAGCTGCTGGAGCAAGTCCAGAGGAAGACATGGAGATAGTGTGAGAGCTGGAGCAGCTCTGCTCTGGAGCTGGGTTGGTTCAGCCTAGAGAAGAGAAGGCTCCTGAAGGGGAGACCCTGGAGCAGCTCCAGTGCCTGAAGGGGCTACAGGACACCTGGAGAGGGGCTTGGGACAAGGGCCTGTAGGGACAGGACATGGGGAATGGCTTTAACCTCCCAGAGGGGAGACTAAGATGAGCTCTTGGGCAGAAGCTCTTCACTATGAGGGTGCTGAGGCGCTGGCACAGGGTGCCCAGAGAAGCTGTGACTGCCCCATCCCTGCAGTGTTCAGGGACGCAGGGGCTTGGAGCACTCTGCTCTAGCGGAAGGTGTTCCTGCCTGTGGCGCAAGGGGTTGGAACTGGAGGAGCTGAAAGGTCCTTTTGAGCTCATACAACTGTGTGATTCTGTGATTTATCACCTAACTATAGATGTCCACGTCTGATTTCCTACTGTGAGCTGCTTTTATAGTCAGTGGAGAAGAATAAGCCCGTCCAGCACACAGTTCATCTCTTCCTACAGTTAGAATTTGGAGCAAATGAAGCTTGCTGTACAAGTGCCAGATTCTCTAATTGAATATTAATTGGCTTGAGGCCTTTTAACTGAGTAATAGGCATCTGTGCTGTGCAGGTGCCCTTTGCACTCTCATGTTTGCTTCTGCGGAGGTAACTGAACTTGGCTTTACTCCTGCACCAGGGAAGATGAGCGTGTTTTGGGTGAAAAAGGGGGAAATCAACAGAAGTGTCTCTTCAAGTAAAGGTGTGGATGTGCTGCTGGTGTGGAGAAGCCGCAGGGAAGAGTTGTTACTGTTACAGAACTTGGAATTGTTCTGAGATTAAGCCAAAGCCTCACAGGAGTATGAAGACCTTCAGTGTATTCTCGTGGCTAGCTAATAGATTTTTTTTTTTAAGGGGAAGGCTAAATAGTTGAAAATGTCAATGTTAATTCATCAAATCCAGGTTTATGAAGGAGCAAATGTGGAATGTGCTTGAAATTTATTAAAGGCAGCACTAAGCTGCACATCAACAGTATGCTGAAGTAAAGGAATTTGGCAATGCTAAGAAGCCAGTTGTGTGTGTGGGTACGTCGGAGTGGGATGACCAGGTTGTGCTTTCTGAGACACGTGGTGAGGATGTGGGATGAAGCAAGAAGGTACCACAGCTCAGAGATGTGGGAAAGGATGTCACCTTTCCTTCCTGTGTGCTTTCTAGGATGAAGCAGGCTATAAGAGTGAGGAGCAGTCAGGGGCAGCAGCATCTTCAGCAGGTACAGCCCTTCCCAAAGGTACTAGCTCCAGGCAGACACACAGAGCTCAGATCCAATGGGAGTGAATCCAGTGCTGCTCAACCTCACAAGGAAATGAACGAGACTGAGCAGTTTCTGGCCCAAATGAAGCAGGTCCCCTCACTGTAGCTCTTGCTGTGTGTGGTTTAGTTTTAGCCAGTGGAATTTCTTTGATGGGTTTGAGGTGTTGCAGTGGCTCATTAGCTGTTTTCAAGTGATAACTGCTCAGAGATGAAGGGAACTGGGAGAAAATCAGCTGCACGTTGGTGGAGTTTGAAAGTTAAAACTGACTGGCCACGAGTGGGAAATGAACTACAGCCTTTATTTAACAACAGCAGTAAGACAACTGACCTCTGTATCACCTGCTTGGTAGAGATAAAGGGTTGAACTTGTAAATGAATTATGATTTTTAGTTCTAGATTTTTAGAGCATTGCTTTAAACTGTAGGATTGGAGAAACTCGGAGCAGGAATTTGGGTACGTGGCATGTTAGCTGTGGAAGTGCCTCCTGTGCGGGTGAGCAGCAGAGCTGCTGCTCGTCACTTCTCCGGAGCTGTCAATCACACCCCTTTACCATCAAGCTGAAAAAAAGAGAATCCTAAAAATAGTTGACAGTTCCATTGGTGGGAAAGAGAAATTTCTATGGGAACTTTGAGCTTGCATAGCTTAATGTGGAACTCGGAGCTCGCGTGGCTGAACGTGCAGGCTGCAGAGTATATTCTGGCTGTTGACATCAGGTCCGCTTTCCAGTGAATCCTTGGGCAAGTGTTGGGCGAGTCAACAGGAAGGGAAGTACTGCAGCATGGCTTTGCTTTTGCTAAAGTTCCTTTCCTGTATGGAAGAGTGTGTTTGGCACTCAAAACATGATGTGGTTGATTCTGAGAAGCGCGTATAGTGCAGTGGTGTACAGTGGGAAGAGTTTGTACCTCACAATAGTTGAGAGTTGGTAGATGTCATTGAGAGTCTCCCTGCCTTGATGACAGACTGAGAACTGGCAAATTCTTAGTTACACAGCTCAAAGCTATAAGGATACGGTGCTGTGACCTGATAAGAAGTGGATATGTTCCTTGTGCTAAGTGCAGGGTTTTCAAGTGTTTGCGTTATTTGCATCAGGGAAGTGCACAAGGAGCAGCTTTAGGGCATCTCCAGCTTTAGGGCTGCTCCTCTTCCAAGCCCAGTAAGACTGCAGGGGGGATCACCCCAGAGCGCAGCGGAGGGGCGCAGTGACCTGCTGGAGAAGGAGAAAACTTCTAACTTGTGCTGTGTGATTCTAACAAGTAACTCCCTTCTGCTCCCGTGGATGTGGAGTCCTGAAACAGCCAAGACATTGACTGCTGCGTTCCTCTGCTCTGTAGGAATGACACTTTAAGTGTATTTCTTCATAAAGAAAGACTTCCTTTGTGGACTGGAGACTAGCTTTGTAACTGTGAGCTACTAATGGGAGTAGGAGAAACAGCAATCTAGTTAAGTAAGATCTAATAGGATGATGGGGGTAGTTGAAGTGTTAAGAGCTGTCATTTGCTCAGCAGCAGAGCGCAGGGTGTATTGGACTTTGTAGGGCTGGCTGGTTTGGCAGAGTGAAACATCATGCTGTGAGTCAGTAAAAACATACTTAAACTATAAACTCCATTTTATAGGAAAATCTCAAAGCATTTAACAGATTCCTCCATTTTTAAAGCATGCCTGAGGCAAGTGTAGTTACAAATGATGTTATAATTGGGTGAACTGAAGTAGCGGGAAATGTGCGCTGTGCGGCTGAGACAGGAGCTCAGCACTCGCCTCTCAGTTGCTCTTTTCCTGTAAATGTGTTGAGAGACTGCTTATGTTTGATGTAATAATCAAGCAGTTTAATAAATAGTGCTGTGTACAGACACATCAAGTGGAACTTTTGGCTGTGTAGTTGCATTTCATGATCTTATTTTGCTGCATGCAGAGCTGGGAGGACTCCTGAAGTATGTTCGACCCTTCTTGAACTCCATCAGCAAAGCAAAGGCTGCCCGCTTAGTTCGATCCCTGCTCGATCTGTTCCTTGATATGGAGGCAGCGACAGGACAGGAGGTAAGATTTAAATTTCATCAGTAGTCTGTCCCTCAAAGTCTCTAACACCATTATCTGACCCAGTTTACTCCACAGTGAAGAATTATTCATGTCAGGAAACAGTCATTTAATGCATTTGGATAGATTCTATTAATAAAACATTAGATAATTTAATTTGCTCATAATCATGTTTGTCTGCAGGCCTCATCCTGCTGCAGGTTAGGAGTAACTCTTGCCCTGGGCAGTTTGATTTATGTTGCTTGCTGTTAGGTGCACGACATCAGTAGTAGTTTGTAGTATGACATTACAGTAAATGGCGACAGAATCTTTTGCCCTTCTTTAATGGAAGAGGTTAAGGGAGGTGGGGTAGGATGTGCACGTGAGAAGGAAAGCCCTGAAGACATTGGGAGAAAATGGCTTCACACTTCTCCTGAAAGTAACTTGATAAAAAGGATGGTATTTGGAAGCAGTGCCAAAAGGTGGCTTTTTATGGTGGGAGAAAAACTTGTGGTAAGTGGTAAGAAGAACTTGTGGCCAAGTTAGCAAAATTATTTGCTTTCAAGCATATTCTGAAGCCAACCCCAAAATCTCAAGTAATTGTGACACCTAACCTGTGAGGTTCTCGATGAAGTGGTCCTCAGTAGTTTCCATGCCTGTTCAGAGGGACAGTGAGATGTATGTTAAGGCAACTCCCAAGAGTCCAGTAAAGCAATGAAATTAGAGCTTTCTCAAACTCCTAATGCTCCAGCTATCACTGTGCGATAAATTGAAACTTCATAATGGCTTTTCATAAATTGTCCCCATTTAATAAGCTGGGTTGAGTAGCTGACAAGCCCTGCAGTGTGGTGCAGCTACAGAGTTGTTCCAGAAAGAGCTGTGATCCAGAGATTTGGGAAAAGGCATTCCTGAGCCTAGCACCTCAGGATGGACTTACTGTATATTATTGGCCAGTACTAAATTGACACCCTCTTCTAATGGAGTGAGAACATGACTGCTTTATTCATCAAGGGAATCACAACAGTCTTAAAAGCATGAGAAGCCACTGGGTGCCTTCACTCTGCTTTGAAGCAGTAGATGAAACATCCAGTGTCACTTGCTGACTGGCTCCTGGCTCCCAACTCTGCTGCAAACAGTGGAGCCCAGCACCTCTGTTGCTTAGTACTGCTGAAGGACACATTTGATCTGGCATATTTAAGCCCTAAAACATGTGCACTTTATTTTCCTTTATTTGAGAGCAGTTGAAAATACAGTTTTCTCTATAGCTGAGTGAAACAGCAACGCATGCTGGAAGGGACCTCAAAGTCTTCTCACCCATCCCTTGCCCCAAGGCAGAATCAGATCTCATGTAGCCAAATGGTTTTATTTCCAACAAAAACACAGCTGCTTCAGCCATGCTATTAGCATTTCAGCAGTAGGTTTTACTGGTGAAACTTTGGAAGCCAGATCTTCATTTTTCATATTCCAGTGTGTGAGGGTTGTCCCTGGTGCCCATAAAAAGTTATTGGAAGCCAAATGCATTAGAAAAGGAATTGAAGAAGGTAGTCTGTTGGGTTTTGTGACTGCTAAAGCCTTAAATTCAACCTCAGTTTGCTTTCTGAACTTCACTTCCTCTTGCAGTATGTGTTATAAGTAGTATCCTGTGAATATTGTTACAAAGTGCAGGAAGTTAATCCAGCAAATAGAATATGAAAATCCATAGCACAGTTTAGCTGGTCTGTGCCATTTTGCTCATTTCTGTGAGTTTAAACTCTGGTTTCAGTGTGATGCAGCCTGAGGCTATAGTGTTCTGTGTGTGGTTACCAGCAAGACTTTGGTGAGAAGCTTGCTAACCTTGCACTGGTGAGCTGCAGTTCTCATCAGGGATGAACTACAAAACCATGCTTACCCTGCTGGTATTAAAAGAGGCATTTTGGGTAGGCACTGATGCTGAAGGCTACCATCCTGGGCTAGTGCAACATTTGAGCGAGGAATGATTTTGCTTCCTTAAATGACATTGTGGAGATTCAGGCTTTGTTGTATTTCTGTTGCTTTGTAGGAAATGATTGAAGCATACTGCTGTTAAAGAGGGGCAGCAGAAGGCTTTACACATTTCTTTCTGCTCCCTTTAAGGTTGACCTGTGTTTAGAGTGTATTGAATGGGCCAAATCAGAGAAGAGGACTTTCCTACGTCAGGCTCTGGAGGTATGTTACATTGTGGATCCCAAGCCTGTGAAATAGAGTCTTCCCTTTATCATATTTAATACCTGTAAAACTTGTAGTGTTATCCAGGTCTTTGTACATGTAATGGATGGGTGATAAGGTCAGGTTGGATGGGACCTTGAGCAGCCTGGTCTAGGGTGAGGTGTCTCTGCCCGTGGCAGGGGGTTGGAACTGGATGCTCTTAATGTCCCTTTAAACCCAAACTATTCTATTGCTCTATCATAAGTATGAAAGTTAGAGACTCTTCTTGAAGAGGCAGGATTTTACCTGTTGTCTTTAGACTGGCTGATCTTGCAAGTGGTAGATCTTGCAGAACTGGACCATATAATTTAATGAACACAAACGAATTTAGTGAAGTCTGTGAGATAAGAATACGAAGTTTCATTTTACGAAATAAATCTGTGCTACCTCTCTTTGACTTCCCTCACAGCAGTTCCTTTTCTGTTCTCCAGGCGAGGCTGGTCTCTTTGTACTTCGATACCAAGAGGTACCAAGAAGCGCTGCAACTAGGTGAGTCTTCCACTAGGTGGTGGTAGTAGATCTGGGCTTTGAGGTTAGTTTTGAGGCTGGCAAGGGCAATAGTGTGTTGTGCCTCTTAAGTTTTGTGGGACTTGGGCATTGAATTTTCAGACCTGTACCTGTTCTACCATGTTTTGCTGTAGCTTTTAGACTCTCAGCATTTGTTCATTTCCAGTAATGTTGGAAGCAGAGACAAGCTGTTTCCTGTTAAAGGCCATCGGGTTTGGCTTCTGCTGGAATATACATAGTATGATACTGTGGTCAGAGAGTTTTTCTCAAAAACACAGTAAAAGCAGTAGTAATGCCAGGAAATGGCAAACTTCTAAGGATGTAATTAGGCAAGCTCTTGTGCAGTAGTGTAAAGGCTACAAGAATTTGCTTCTGCACTGCCTGAGATGAGGTAATTAACCCTCCTGTTCTTCTGCAAGGCAGAGTGAAACAGGTCAGCTCTATGGCCCAGCTCCCTCTGGTGCTGTTTAGATGCTCATTTTGCACATGAATGTGGTATTGTAAGGTGAGGTTTAAGCTGGCTTGTGCAGGCTGCTCTGCCAGCTCAGCATGTGGGTACCAGCAGAGCAGAGGATGAGTGCTCTGACATGGACAGAAGTGTTCACCCATCTCACCAAGGACCCGTAAGTTCCTAAACAGTGTGTTGGCAAGAGCGTGTTGTGTCCAGAGTCCCCTGGGTGACTTGGATCTGATCTGAATATCAAGTTATGTGTAGTACACAGAATTAATTATCAAGTTAGAATTAGTTTGCATACAGATGTGTCACAAACTCAGGTTTAAACTGATCAGAGTCCACACTCCAAAGCTGTGCTTCAGTAAATTAATCACTTGGATGATGGGAGTACAGCTTAGGGAGCTGTGAAGGCCTGCTGTAGGACAGCCTCTCCAAAAGCTCTTTGAAGGTGTCAGGTGTTGGTGCTAGCATATCTGTGTGGCTGATGTGATTGTACCTGCAGGGAGGTAGGTTCAAGCAGAGTACCTATGAGATGTTTATAGGGAGAGTGCCTTCTCTTCCGCCTATTTATGCCGTTTCAGCTGTGGTTTTCAGCTTCTGAGCATAGAGAGTGAGGATGAAGTTCTCATCTCTGTTTGCCCTAAAAAAACCTGGTTCATTCTCCAGCTGTGGACTGGCACTGACCCACTATTATTTCCTCTCCTCTGTTTCTTCTTTGAAGAGCAGTTTGTATACGCCTAACCTCCCTTCTTGAAAGCCTGCCCTGCTGTAGGGGAAGAAGGGTGTCATCTGGAAAGGCTTGGTCTGTGTAGTTGTCGATGCAGAGCAGATTACAAAGGTAATCTTGTTCTTCCCCACTGCTAGGCTCCCAGCTTCTTCGGGAATTGAAAAAGATGGATGACAAGGCATTGCTGGTAGAAGTGCAGCTGTTAGAAAGTAAGACTTACCATGCCCTGAGCAATCTGCCAAAAGCAAGAGCAGCCTTAACCTCTGCACGAACCACAGCCAACGCAATCTACTGTCCACCCAAGCTGCAAGCAGCGTTAGACATGCAGTCAGGTAAAGCCCTTCAGGAGAAGGGGAAGTTCTGGGCCTCGTCATGATGCCTTGGTTGACTGATATTTGTTCTTTCCTGAGTGAATCATAGAAAATGATGCTAGGTGGGACCAAGTCTGCCCAGCTGCCTCTGGGCAGGAGCAGCTGTAATTACATTGTTCCTGACAAATGTGTTTTTCAGCCTGTTCTTGAAAGCGTCCAGTGACAGAGGGTCCATAATCTCCTTGGGCATTCACAGTCCACTGTGTTAGTACAACTGTAACGTTGTTCCTGACCTGATTTTCAGGCACTTACCTGGAATGCTCTCAACTCTCCCCTTAAGAGAGGGCATAGGTGTTCTCCTGATAAAGTAAAGGGAGGTACAGAAGGAAAGATTCCCTCTACTGAAGTACCAGATAAATCCAAATTGTTTTCTTTTTCCTCACATTCAGAATTAACTCTGATGCCTGCCCTTTTGGTCCTTTCTACAGGTATTATCCATGCCGCAGAAGAGAAGGACTGGAAAACAGCTTATTCATATTTTTATGAGGCGTTTGAGGGATATGATTCAATAGACAACCCAAAAGCCATCACTGCGCTCAAATACATGTTGCTGTGCAAAATCATGCTGAACATGTACGTGGCAAATGGTTCTGTGAAGAGTACTTCTTACATTTAAGTGGGAAAGGCTTTTTGCTCATGACTCTTACTGTCTTTATGACCTAAGCAGTGCTTCTGATACAGTGTTACTTGAATTGTAGTAATTTGCTGTCAGTCGGGAAGTTTGGAGACACCCTTAGGTTAAAGCTGTGTTGTTGAATGAGTGCTCTCTTCGCTCCCCTCTCTAGCCCAGAAGATGTGCAAGCATTAGTGAGTGGGAAGCTCGCTCTGCGGTATGCAGGAAGACAGGTATAGAAACTTCATCCTTTCTATCTAATTATTATCTCTGAGAATATGATGTCATGCTGTTTGTCAAAAACATTGGTCCTTTTATACCAAAATACCCTTTGCTTCTGAGTTTCCTGAATGAGATCCAGAACTGATTAAATTTCCAGGACTAATTACCATAAGTCAGTTCCCTTCAAAGGGAATAGAGTGATTCTCACAACCTGGCCTGCTCACTTAGTTTCTGTTTTATTCTTCCCTGCTTTCTTCATGAACTACTAAATGCTTAATGCCCTGAGGTACTCGTGTCCCAGCCCTCCCCAGCTCTCCAGCCATGGAGCTGATGGATTTAAATCCAAGTTACTCACTGTTTTTACTTGTATTGTAGCAATTCCTGAAAACCCATTCATAGCAGCATAGCTGAGCAGCTTGAGACCTAGATGACTGCAAGGTGGAAGCCAAGCAGCTGGGGAGCTGTTAAATCAAGTGTTTATTCTAACATGTTAACTTGCCAGTCTGTGAAGCCATATCCGTATTAAATCCAGGGATACTTACGTAAGTACAGGGCCAAAAGCCAAGCATGCCAGGATCTGAGCCAGGCTTACACACTCGGTGTGTTTGGCCAGCCAGTTACTTACTTTGACGCAGGAGCTGATACTCATCTGCTTCACAGAGGACCAGGGAAGCTTTTTAGTAGAGGAGGTCAGTGAGCATATGTGCTAGAAAAGAGTCTGAAGTGGGGATAGCTCTGCATTATCCTTGCTAGATCATGTAGGGCAGCCCTGGTCCTGCTTCATCTGCTTCCCCTGGGTGGCAGATGGGTTGGAGGCTCCTTTTCAGAGCGCAAGGGCAGTGCTGTACAGGAAATCTCAGCTGGTCCCTGCCCTGGCCTCCTGATTCAGCACTGGTGGCAAGTTCCTGCAGCAGCTGTGGAAACAGAGCTGGAGGAGCAGAGGCAAAGTGGGCAGCCTTGGGGCAGCTTGTGGGGAGAGATGGCAGCAGAAGCCTGGGCCTGGTGCACCACAGCCACTGGGCTGTGCCGCTTGTCTCGTGAGCTTGTACCTCTCACCCTTGGACACTGTTCTTCTAGAGGTGTTACTGTTCTGTTCAGTATAAATATGGTAGTTTATTGTGGCTGAGTTTTGCTTTGTTTCAGCAGCTGTGGGGCAGACAAGAAGCACTTTCTGATGCTGTCCACAATAGGGTGTCCACAGGACTTCTGCCATGCTTCTGCTGCTCAGCAGGGGAATTGAGACATGATGATGGAGATGCACAGCTTATGGGCTGAAAATGGCCACGTTCATTAAGCAAGTGCCAGAATGTTCACTTTCCTGCAGAATTGGATCAAACTTGCTCCCAACCTGCAACCTGATAGGAGCTGCAGCTGGTGTTCCCAAACCTTGCACAACTTGAGGCCTTTGTTTCTGTGGAGCTGATTTCATGCTGTGGCCTGCAGCTGCTCCGCATGTTCTCCTTATGAGCAGCTGTTCTTACTCTGCCTGTGTGGAAGTCACACTGACATGGCTTTGTAGCAAGAGGAACATTCCCATTTTGCTGCTTAAGCACGTTTCCAGGATACTGCACAGTTGGCATAATAACTGAGAGGAGAGCCCAGGAAAATAACCTCTCATTTTCTCTCTCTGCAGACAGAAGCACTAAAATGTGTGGCACAGGCCAGCAAGAACCGATCGCTGGCTGATTTTGAAAAGGTGAGTCAGGAGACAGAGAGTGGGGCCTGCCTGGAAATGCCAGCTTCGGAGAGTGGCAGGAGCCCTTACGTTGCACAGCAGAAAACCATAAAGACACTCAAAGAAAGCAACCGTGCATTAACACTTGCCCCACCACAGCTGGGTTGGTTTTTGCAGCATGGGGAGTAATGGCTGGCTGGAAAATAGGGTTTCCCCTTTTTTTTATTCTTTAAGCAGCTTTTGGGACTGTTCCCTGGGATCTGTGTTCTGCTTTTTTGGTTTTCCTCTGGCTTCAGCAAGAAAACCCCAGAGATAAGGGAGAGGATTCCCGTGTCAGGGAGCAGAGCTGTCTCCCGAGTGGAAACCAGAGATTCTCTCGTTAAGCTTCAGCAGTGTAAAGATGAAAGAAGCTTGAAAGGCTGCCAGGCTGTTGTGACCTCCTGGCCTTGTAGCTGAGTTACGGGATTGGATTAACCACTGGGCAGGGAGAGAAGACTGTTTCAGACTTAGAGGACCTTAGGAGCAGGAGACCTGTTGCTACATCACTTATTTGATCCCATTGTGTTTTCTGCAGGCTCTGACAGACTATAAGGTGGAGCTCAGGGACGACCCCATCATTAACACTCACTTGGCTAAGCTCTATGATAATTTGTTGGAACAGAACCTGATCAGAGTCATTGAACCCTTCTCCAGAGTACAGGTAAATGTTCTAGTGAGCACAGCAACACACTGGCACCTCTGTCCCCTGCTGCTGATGGGCGAGGGACTTGTTCCCATACAGAACACTTCTTACTTGGAGCAGCTGAGCAGTTCCAGAACTCAGAGTTCATCATGTTCAGCCTAAAAATGATAAGGAGAGAGCTGAGGGGAGCTTTGGAAACCCACATTTTGCAATCATTGCCCTTTCCACCTGTTTCACTTAGTGTCCACCCTCCATGCTGAAGGTGGGCATGCTTTTAATACTGAAGTTAACAGTTTGGCTTTTCAGGGTTCTTACATGGCGTGGGTAAAGCTGCAGTAATCTTGGAGAAAAACATATTTCATGTTTCAGAGTGAAATGGGTTTAGGTGTCTAGTCCGTCTTCAGTTAAAATTGGATGTGAAAGCCGAAGGACAATAAGCTGCAAAGTCAATAGCGATGGAAGAGCCCCATATTGTGTGTCCAATGTACAGCTAAAGATTTACTTAATGCTATTGGTCTCTCTTATAGATTGAACACATATCCAGCCTCATCAAGCTGTCAAAGGTAAGAGCATCACTAGAAAATGGTGGCACATCTTAAGAGAGGAAAGGAATTGAGGTCAGATGGCAGTTGCCACAGGGAAATAAACATTGGCTACTAAGTCTGACAGATGAGCTCCACAGCATTCACAGGCAAATACCACTCTTGGAGACTGAGCTTTAACATGGGCAGTCCCCAGGAGGCATCAGGCTGGCTTCCTCTGCACTGGACTTGTTACTAGCTGGAACCTCGCCTTCTTTCATGTGGGTTTTACTCCTGGTGTCAGCACTTGCTTTTTATTGGAGGCAGACTTTCCTCTGCTGTAGTAACAGCTCCTGTTGTGGCCATCTCAGTTTTCCCTGCTGACCTGCATTTAATCCTGATGAGTGCACCCAGAGGAATCTTTCTTAGTCCCCTAAGGTACAGGATCCAGCTAATCCCTCTGTGGCTTCATTAGGGACGCCTGTGTCACACTGACTATTGCAGTAACGACTTTACAGATAATCCCAACCAAATTGAGTTTTAGTAAAAGCCACTGTAGTCCCAGCCAGTTGTATCCCAAAATGCTGTTGTCCCATGTTGGCGTTAAGGCCAGAGGTGTGGAAGCATGCCAGGCTTTGCCCTTATGGTTGTTATGTCATCTGTCTTCCTTTTCTCTCTGTGCAGTCTTTCCCTAGGCTTGCCCTTGGTGTCTAACACCGCTTGAGTAAATCTGGGCAGCAGTTTACCTGCAGAGCCAGTACCCCGTCCTGCAGCGAGGCCTGGGCAGGGGGTCACCCTGCTACTGAGTGCCATAAATGAAGCTTGGCCAACACTTGACTAAATATTTGCTGAACCAAGTGAGAATGCTCCACATCCCTTAGTGAGAGCCTGGATGAGATGGCAGATGCACCCTCTTCTGTGCAGCAGGGGGCAAGACATCCTGGTCCTCTTGTTAAAGCTACTGCTTGATTTCCTCTGTCATCTAAAGCATATGGTGGCATCAAAGCAACATGCAAGGAGGGACCTGTCCTGTCACCATGTTCAGCGATAAAATAGCTGGTGATAGGTAGCGCTTGTATCCCACCAGAGCTGTTGAGTGTGATGTAGTGAAATTCACACTTATTTTATATAGTTCTGGGAGACTTTTAATGTTTCTGCTTCAATTTCAGGCTGAGGTAGAAAGGAAACTGTCACAAATGATCTTGGACAAGAAATTTCATGGTGAGTCTGCATCCATCAGCCCTGACAGCCAGGCTGTGTTTAAGCCAGCAGAGGATAGACTCCTCCATATCCCTGCCCCTCTGAGCCCCATGTGTCCTCCTCAGACAGCTCTGCTTCAGGTGGGGGACATGAAAGTTAACGGTGTGGGAAGAGGAGAGAGTGGTGGGTTTATCTGTTACTCTGTTCATGAAGGCTGCTTCTATCACTCCATGGATTTGTTAAGTTCGAGACTTCCCAGAAATGCCTCTGCTCATGTTCACACTGTCCCTAGCGTCAGTTTATTAACCCCTCTGGCTCTGGCTGAGCAAGACCTGTAGCTGAAGGAAGCACACTGGTTACAGAACAGCTTGGGAATTGTGGAATGCAGCCGTGGGGCCCATCTGGCACCTGGAAATGGTGTCATTATCAAAGGGTTTTGTCTGAGCCCCCCCTAGGCACAGGTACGGTGGCTGTCAGGGAATGTGCAGGCACGAGCAGCTCCTGGGTGTCTTGTCAGGACCCTCTCCAGGGTGATTTCATTTCTCTGGGAAAGCTACAGCTAAAGCAGTGCAGCCAAAACCCAGCCAAGGCCATTGGTGGGGCACATCCCTGCGTTCCTGCTGTGTGGAAGCTGTGATGCACTGGGATAACTGCAGCGTTGTGCCCGCAGGCATCCTTGACCAAGGCGAGGGAGTCCTCATCATCTTCGACGAGCCCCCTGTAGACAAAACGTACGAAGCTGCCCTCGAGACTATTCAGAACATGAGTAAAGTAGTGGATTCGCTCTACAACAAAGCCAAGAAGCTAACATAGGTGGGTAGAGGCAGAGCTGCGGCCTTGAGCCTCGCGCCTCTCCTCTGCATTGACGTGGCTCTGTTTTCTCTTTGCAGAGCTGAATTTGCTGTCATGTGGAGCGTGTGTGTGACAGGAGAGTGATACCTTTGGGAAATGTTAGGAGACTTGATTTATTTTTTTTTCCTTTTTTCTTTTTTTTTTTTTTTTTAGTTTTTCTCTTTGTTCTACTTTTCGCTCGGAAAGTTTTTAAACTTCCTCATCCAGTGCATCCTGTACCCATACGATGCGTGTTCCAGTTCCCATGTAATCTTTACTGGCCGAACTTTGTATCTGGGGGGGGAATATTGTTTAAACAAAGAGGGTATTCTAAATAAAAGGAAAAAGGCTTACACTACCTAACCATGTGCTTTCCACTTCCTGAGGGATGGCAGAGAGTTCAGCAGGGACAAAGTTTTGTTACCAGTAGGTGCCCAAACCGAGTTTGTTTCATCTCTCCCTCTGCTCTCAAAGCTGAGACTTGCAGTGTGTAACAGCCAAGTTGATGCCATTTGTACTGAACCAAAAAAGACCCGAAATGTACAGACTGGTGATTTGGTTTTGAGTCCTGAAGGCTTCCGACCCCCTCAAAAGCAGCTCCGCAGGGATGTGCCCAATGGCTTCTGTGCCCGAGGACCGTGCTGCGGAGCTGCCGCTATGCTGGGCCAGCCCTGGCCCTCTCCAGCCACCAAGGCTGGGTTGTGCTGCAGGGACCAGCGCCCCATCCCAAGGCCTGGTTTGCATGCTCCTGTTTAGACTAGACCAGCGTGTCCATGCTTATCCTTCCCCCCGCACTGGTAGGAGAAGCAGAACAGCAGCGCTCCGGAGGAGCCAGACCCCGGTGCCCATCAGCCTCCCATTGACCTCTGCTGCTGTTGGGGGTCTTTTGTGTTCCCGACAGCTGATGGGAGGCAGGTTGGAGTGTCCCAGTGTGGAGCAGGGGTTGGTAGGTGGGGTGGAGCAGGGCGTGCTGCAGCATGTGTCACTGTCTGGTGAGGTCCGAGCTGGGTTCAATGCCATTTGGGCAGTGTAAGCTTCCACTGCTCTGTCCTGCTCATCTCCATCTCCCTCCCTCTGTCTCTCTTTCCCTCTCCACGTCTCTCTTACGAAGCCCCTATTTTGTACCAGGGTTCTGTTCTGGCAGGAGCTGGTTTGCCTTCGCTCACTCTTTAGGCTGATTCTTTTTCTGCTTTTCTGTTCACATTTTAACCTCTCTGCCATCTCATTTTATGATTTTATTCTTTGTTTCATTTCCATCTCGTCCCGTCGGTTGCTGTTTGGGTTTTTGGCACCATCAATATCAAATGTACAAACGGTTCTTGCTAACCAGCACCAGGTATATCTGATGTTCAGATGTGTTCCAATAAAATACGTTTTTTTTCAAGCTTCTGTCTCCTGTCTTCAGCGGAGGCAGCAAAGGGGCCCCTTGCACGCTGATCCCTCTGCATGTAGGGAAGAGCAGGGGAAGCACAGGCTGGAGCTCACGGGATGTTTGAAGCGTGCAATGTGAGGGACCGTGTTTTAAGCAGCGGATTCATGGGTCGGGACCTGTTCCTGGCACAGTAAGTAGAGTTGTAGAATGAAGGTATGCCATTATAAGTGAAGTTATGGATTATTATTATTCTAGGATGAAGGTGTAAATGCAATTATGAATTATTATAGCTTTGTGATATGCTTGACGCAGTGGAGGCAAGTGTGGGACCCAGAGGGACCTGGACAGGCTGGAGTGGTGGGACCATGTGAGTCTCGTGGGGTTCAGGAAGGCCAAGTGCAAGGTCTGAATTCAGCGTAGGAGAAAATGGTGGATCAGGGCCTCCCCTGGTTTTCACTGCGTGACTCTGAGTGCCCGGCCTGGCTCGGCACCAGCCCTGGTAGAAGCAGCAGCTTCTGCAGAGCTTGGGCCCGAAGTGAGGTTTTTCTTTACTAAGCCCCAAGTTCATGGTGGGCTGGGAGCACCCGGTGCCTCTGGGGACACTGATGCCTCTGGGGACACCCGGTGCCTCCGTGGACACCGATGCCTCTGGGGATGCCTCTGGGGACACCCGGTGCCTCTGGGGACACTGATGCCTCCGTGGACACCCGGTGCCTCTGGGCCCACCGGTGCCCGGCCTGGTGGGGGGGCTGTGGCTGGCGGAAAGGGGAGATTTGGGGTTTCCGTGAGCAGGGGACCGTGCGGGGCGGGGTACAGCCGGGCCCGGTGCCCGCCCAACTGCGCTCATGCGGAGCCCGGGTGAGGCTTTGCCCCATCCGCTGCAGCAGCAGCGGCCCCGCTCCTCCCGCCGCGG
>JASSUY010012116.1:0-44903 GCA_032466535.1 Forpus xanthops
GGCCAGGTTGGACATAGCCTTGGGTGCCATGGTTTAGTGGGAGGTGTCCCTGCCCATGGCAGGGGGGTTGGAACTGATGATCTTAAGGTCCTTTCCAACCCAAACTATTGTATGATTCTAAGAGTCTATGTGCATGTCATTACGGTAAATGTATTTCTCACTGCTACCCTGTATTTCTTGAAACTGTTCATTGCCAGTGAGATGCACTGATATCTACACAATGTACCATCATCTGGCCATGTATATCTTGGAAAAAAAGGTTGGAAAAAAGTTCTAGATGGAGGTTTTGGTGAAGCAAACTAATGTAGCAAAAAGGCTGTGAAAATGATTTTCTCAGCAGTAGCAGAACCTGTAACCATCTAGGTTACCCATCAGCTGATGGGTACTACCCAAGCTGACCTGATTAAAATTACCTATGATACAGGCTCTGATCTCTAGAGAGACTACTGTCAGGATGAGAAGACTCTTTGTAACCTTCACATTTTCATCTTGATTTCTGGGAGAAATAGGTATATTCTTAAGTTCACACACTGATGATGAAAACAGTTTCTTAGCATCTTCAAAGAGATTATTCTCCAAATACCAATTAAGCCTCGGGAGATGAGAAAACAGCATAACCACACATTGCCTTGCTGAACTCCTTCACTGCAAAAGCAAACTGTGTCTCTTCCCTCAGACAGAAAAGATGCTGATATAAAGGTGTTCTTAAGCAGAGTGGGGCACCTAACCTTGTAAAACGATTTCACAAAATTGGATATCACAAGAGGTATCACACTGGAGATCACAAAAGACTTGATTCGTACAGATCTTTTCTGTTTTAAAACAATGCTATTCCATAGTATTTTCTATTACATTTTGTGATATAGGAAATTTTAGAGAGTACATGATGGAACTGTTTTTAAAGCAGTCACCAGCCACCAGTGTCTGTGATTGTTCTGGGGTAGCTCAGGAGATTATGAGACAAGCACTACTTGTATTAATAGTGACCAGTGACTTCTGTGCAGATTCCAGTGTCACATGGGCATGCCAGTTGTGTGTTACTGAGGCAAACCATAAATGGACATTTTTAAACCAGTGCAGTGTGTAAGTATTATTTCCACCTCACAGGTTAGCGATAGGGGAATAAAGCTTGATTTCCATAGATGCTCACCACTGTCCACTCAGTGTGAAAGCAGGGGGTCCTCCAGCAACCCAGTCACTGCAGTTCAGACTGACTAGTCAAGAAAGCTGTGAGAAACTCAACCCATGTACTCCTCCATGCTCTGCTTTAGTGACCAAATCATCCTTCCCACGTACTAATGGCCATGCTGAGTCTTCATACCTTTCCCATCTTTCTTTAAACCTATTTATTACGTGATTATATACAGAGTGAGTGGTGAAATGTCCAGAATTGGATTGGGATCTCAAAAACTCAGCTTTAACCACATTAAAATTTGTCTGTCTTCTAGTATTTTAATGTAAACATAGAACTGAGAAGTCTGGGACAAAAATTTAGCTCTTGCTTGACTGAGGCTCAAGCACATGTAATAAAAAAGATATTCTGCTTTTGAGAAAAACAGAACACTAAATACTTTTGATACAGTCATATCTTGGACTCACTGATCTTAAAAGCCTTTTCCAGCCTAGCTGATTCTATAGTTGGTTGCCACATTCCCTTTTTATTCCATGGAAAGAACTGTTGATCCACAATGAACCAGAGTATCTTTAAAATCCAGAGACCTTCATGCATGTCCTTTTTGCAATAATGATTTAAGCTATCACGGCAAATGCATGAAGGAACAACCACCAGAAAGTGATTCCTGACATTGTTACCTGACAGAAGCCTTGCCTTTCCATATGGTTTACAGTTTAGGAGTCGGAATAATTCCGGCTATCAACATCCGTTAGGTCTAAGAAGCTTATGAATCATCACTCTTTTTCAAGAGGCAAACATAAAGTGGCTTTCCACAGCCAGTGTTTACTGCTGTGATATCTGGTAGGGAGTAATGAGCTGTTTTGCTAAAGAGTTTTGTCATAGAGCCGTGCAAGCAAAATGCTGCCCCATCAGATTTCCCCTTCCTTGGAGAAAGGTTTCAAAATGTTCAATTAGTTTCTGCAGTGTTCACTGGACAATTCTCTGCCTTTCTGCACAAACATGCCGCCAGGCAATCTGCTCATGTTGATTTATTTCTGCTTAAACGTAGAAAGGAACTCTTTACAAATCCACTTTTGCCGTGCCTTTTCCTACAGAAAGACACACGTCCACACACTCTTGTTCCTCTATTTCTACTTGTTCCTCTACGTCTACTACTCCTATTCCTTCTTCTTGCTGATCCTGTGTTTCATCCACAAAAGAAGAATTAGGGCAACTTAACTCAATAGTCTTTTACAGAAGCAGTTTAATATGGTATAATGATTGGGCTGCAGTATCTTGCTAACTGAAGGGATGTCTGTGTTTTTCTGTGGATCATCTGTCCCTTACTAAAAATAAACCAATAATGAGCCTCACATGCAAGCTACTCACTGAGAAAAGGCAGGAAAAGCATGTGTAATCTCATGACAGTTAACTACACCAAATAACAAAGCACATAACAAGTATGTAATTTCTCAAGTCAGTTGCACTGCACAAGACCAAACAGAAACTCTCCATAATTCTCAACTTTTAAAGTTAAAATTAAGTTTAGTTGGGTTTAACAAACTCTTTGGTAAACCCTCCAGTCTGTGATTTCTATTTTTTAGTATGGAAAAAGTTATTTTCAGTAATAAGCATGGCAATTGAAGGCATGCCCTGTTGAAATGTGAAATGCTTTCATGATTACAAATACTTGTTTATTGCATAAAACCCAAACCATGAATTTAAACACATGGCAATGTTTGAAAGACAGGGTTGAGAAATTCCTATGGGATGAATAAAATTAATCAGGAATCACATTTGTGGGTAAGGACACCCACTGAACTCACATATCCAACAATATGGTAGTTCTCCTTCCAATGAAATTAAAACAACACAAAAGGGTGATGTAAGTACCCTCAAGAGATGTAACAGTGGTTAAGACTAGTGGCTTGATCTAAAATCCACTGAGGCCAATCAAGCACCAATATTCAACTTCAGCCTGATTCTGGATCAAGTCCTAGGTCTTTTTAATGAAGCAAATGGACATATGAGTATGAAAGCCTAAACAGAGAATAAAATAATTGAAAGAGCTCACTCTCTACATATCTGTGTGCACATACATTTACCCACAGAACACAGGCTGTAAGTTCAGTTTACAACAATTTTATTTATTGCAGCATAGCTAAAATCTCTTCTTTAGTTAAGAAAATGAATAAGTAGTGTCTACTACCAAAGATATACACTGTATTGAAATGATGACTACACTGTAAATCATCACTGCAACTAAAAGAACAAATCAGAGTGTATAACACAGACTATGAACTAGCAAAATTTATAGAGTTGCTACTATCCTCAGATGTACTTTCTGAACAATGGGCACAGTGTTCAGATATGGATTCCTGCAAATGACAGGAGTCACTTTTAATACTGACAGACAAGGTTACTGCCCATGGTAGCCTGTATTACATGGGTATGCTGGCTGTGTGTTACCGGGGCAGACCATAAAAGCAAAGCATACCAAGCTTCCCCCGGCTTTCCTTTGGCTAAAAAATCACACCACCACTGCTTTCCAGTCATTAGCTGCATTACCAATTAATTAATCTCAAGACACATCAGTGGTTTTATGGGCTATCAGTATTCTTGGCCACTAGGGCTTCTTTTATTTTACTGGCAATAGTATTTCACAACAACCTCTTTGCAAGAGTTGGGAACTGTATCTTGAGTTACAAACAATAAAAGAGCATCAGGGACATGCTGTATCTAAATTGCATAGCTCTAGACAGAATTTAGTAGGGCTTCACTCAATTTCATTCATCAAGGTGGTAACACAGGTACACTTGAGCACAAAATACACAGAAAGCGGTCATTGCACAGAGATCAGTTTCTTATTTTCTTTCTTAACCTACTGTATGAAGGGAAAGAAGTAAAGGGGAAGAAAAAAGAAAACTAAGTGGGTTACTCCTAGCACAAGTCAATCATTACTTTTATAAAACACTTACAATTTTTCCTCTGTCTTCACTCTCCTTTAAAAGTATACATAGCAATCTACAACGGTTTAAATGCTTTCAAATAGTGATTGCTTAATAGAACAAGGGTAAAGAAACAAACAGAAATTAAACACCAACTGTGAAAGAGGAGGTATTTAAAACATTTGCAGTTTCAGTATGACTAGTTCTGGAAGCCCGCTGTGCACTGGGCTCTCTATGCATCACTCAGGCATCTTTGCATGCACTAACCAGAGCAGGGAGATGGAGGCTGTGCTTACCTGCTTCAGACAAGTCCCTCAGGGAGCTGCTCAGTGCGCTCCTCTTCAGCCCCTCCCCGGTGGCATAGCTGTCATCCAGGCAAGCTCTGTTCAGTGTCCCATTGCCAGAGTCTTTTTTCAGGCTGGAGCATTGAGACATGCTTGGGCGCACCACACCCTTCTGTTTTTCTAGTTCAGCTGAAACAAAGAGAATCATTTTGCAATTCATCGTTATTGAGTCTAATGAAGGACGTGGTAACACCATGATCTTTAAGGTCCCTTCCAACCCTCACCATTCCATAGTTTGATGATTCTGTGTGATCATGTATGACCGTGAATAATAGATAGGAGTTAATTTGGCACTGTTGGATACCAGAGAGGAGCTTCACCCCTGTATTAACAGCTTTATGTTACAACACACAGGAGAAGGGTTATTCCTCTTGAGGAGACACAGAAGGTAAAATTCCATGTTTAGTTACAAACTCAGCAAAACTTATTTGAAGGGCCATCACTGAGCATTTCAGTGATGTAAATTACCCCTAGAATTCTTCCTATAATAGATCCTACAAATTACAAATCCAGCTCTCCTCTGGCCATTGCTCTTTGTGTTTTGTACAGGCTGAATTTCTGCTGCAGCTATGTTGCAGTAAATAAAAGGCCATGAACCCAGCTGGAGCTTCAGATATCATTGGTTTTTTTTCTTTCTAGACTTAAAGCCATGGAAAAAAAACCACATTATTTTCGACTTTTAAAGAGTTCTCATGGGTTATTCATGTATTTGAGATTTTCTTATTTCAGTTGCCTAGAAAATGCTCTATCATATGTACCTTTGTACTTACACTCTATTCTGTGCTTTTCCATTTCTTGAACCTCTGCGATTGACTCCCTCAAATCATCTGTAAACTTCTTCCTGTCCTGAGGATTTGGTGCATTGAAATTTATGAGCACTTTGATATCTGCTCCTGGAACAGCTGATGTCAGCCGAATACCGTTGGGATAATCTAGAAGACGAAGTTAGGAAAACCTGAGCTCTGATTGTTCCAATTGCTTTTAATAAAAAAAAACACAGCAAAACTTTTTACCATCCAGAGCACAAAGTCAGAGAAAGAAAAGTCTGAAGGAACAGAATTAGAATGAAATTCCCTAAGATACCCCAGAACTGCTTAATTGTCAAAATGCTGAATAAATATTGAAAGAGAGTCTTTATGCAGCTGTTACCCCTCAGATACAATGTATGATATAAAAGGAAAATCCCAAGGGGGGAAAAAAACACCATTTAGGGGATATTATGGACATCCCCACTGTAAAAAGCAGATTGTTCAGCAAACTCTCTGCCTCTTTTCTAGCTGCGCTTCTGAGAATGCAAATTGTAAGAGCTGATTGCAGCTATCTCCTGGTTGAGAGAGAAGGTTTGTTTACAGAGAGATAGGTTATAATGAAGACATTTTCTGCATCACCCTTTGCTTGAAGCACAGACCTGTGGAAATGGGATGTCAGAAAGACTCGAAGTGCGCATTCTAATTCGCATTTGCTTTTCCTCCACTGCCTGACCTTGTTGGCTTGCTAAAGCTCTCAAATATCCACTGAAGTATTAAGCCTGAAGTTCAAGTGTTCCCATATACTAGAAATTCATTCTCTTAAGAACCAGCAGATGATGGAAGGTAGTCTCTTCCCTCTAAGCCATCAGGTGTCAATGAGAGTTAAAATACTGAGAAACAAAATGCAATGCTTTATTAAAAGGACACCTTAACTTCCAAACCAGTTGTAACTAGAAGTAAAGCCAAGCCCATGTACCATTCTCAGGTGAAAAATGATCCCAACTACTACAAGCCCCAAAGGTACAGAGAAGGAGGGAGCAAGAATCTGGGACTTCTGCTAAGGTTTGATATCACCATCTTGCACAGAGGTAACATACAGCTGATCTGCTCCTGACCAGATGCATCTACCCTCAATCCTATACAACAGCTACCTCAAGGTGCCTGCTGCTGTCATTCAGAATACAGCCAAAACCACCGCATAGGGTATTGAGCACCGACACTGGAGAGGCAGCAAGCATTGCTAGGAAATGTACCATGTGTGGTAGGGGAAACAAAAGAGCTTCTGAAACCAAACAAGAAATCTTGGTAACCCCACTCACATGGGACACCTTCACATATGAACAAAGAAGAACCTTCCACATTCTAAACACACATATTTGATTACCAGAGGTACCTCTCCACATTATGTATTGATTAAGCATCAGGAAACACAGATTTACTGGCTTCAGAGACACTCTTTGCAGTGATCCAGCTGCTCACCCCTTCTAGTTTGCCAATGATTTTGACTGAAAATGTGAAATATATTTCCCTTATGGCCTATTTGTTTACTAGAGATATATGACACCATTCTCCTTATTCTCCCTTTCAGAGCTCATCCATCCCATGGAATTGACTTCTATCGTTAGCAGTGCATCACTTGAGGGGTGACGTGAAGTTTTCCATCATTAGAAGTCAATTCTTCTGTCATCAACACCAATCATGTTGCTCAACCTCATCAGTAGCCAAGCCAGTATTTTTACTGCTTCTGCTTTAGTGATGTGAAATTTTATCCACTGGAAACCAGGCATTTCTGACAGCTGCTGCACACAGATCTGCTGAATACCATGATGGCTCTGGCCAAAATACCCCAAAGCTTGCTGGGGACAGGGCAAACCAAGCATATAAATTTTACAAACCAAAAGAGGAGAATACTTCTCTTTCCCAACTGGAAAATACTACATTCCAGCTAACAGGCACCGATATTGGAAATGTAATCAGCTCAGTGGCTCGCTGTAGTGAATTCACCTTAGAAGCCCAACTACTGCTACTGAAGTATCTGAGTGACAACGTTTCCACTTCACTGGGAGAAATCCAATCCTTTATTCTAGTTTCACTACAGCTATTTTTAAGTTGCTTGAATTGAGTGTTTCTGTTTAGCATGCTTATGAAATATTTATTTAAATCGACATCAGAGGAATTCATTATTCTCCTATTTTCATCAAAATTCAGGATAGAAGTATTTGGCCTTCCTCTCAAAAAATGAATTTTATGTCATATAATACGTGCACAAGAGAGAGAATGAATGTGTTTGCATATAAATAACCTGCAAGCTACATCACTGCTGCAAGCTCTACAGAATCTTCCCTTTTCAAATCTCCAGATGCTTTGACTCAACAACAGTGACTTCTTTTGAGACAGATGAGCATTGGAGCACATTCTCAAGGACAAGCAAAAACTAAGAGCCTTTCACAACAGAAAATCACAGAAACTGCTAAATGTCACACTGAACTGTTTTCAGCTGATTGGGGAGGTCAAGGTCTGGTTTCCAAACCATGAAGTCAGGTCAAGGAGACCATGCCCCCATGTACCACACTGACTGTTGTGCTCTGCTGTATAGTTAGTGATGCTGTCTCTGGGCTTAAAATCTGGGCATTAGCACACTATTTGCTTTTTGTTGGGTATCTGTCTGCTAAGACTAAGCTTGACAAGCGTTAAAGATAAGAACAGTTGATTGATGCAGATTACAACTGATATAAACAAGAGGTATCACAAAATAGAAACTTTAATCCAGACTCCGTTTTGCGTTTGTATTTGAAGGAGTATGTATTACCTCGGCAAGAAGTTGAGATATAAATGAGGAAACAAATTAAACAGTTCTTTGAGTTACACATATCATTATGACAGCCATTACATGTTATCATAGATTCAGTTCCAGCTAACTGTACCATTGACTCAGCAGCTGGTAGATTTGTTTCTTTTCAAACGTTTTACAAGTATTCACAAACAACATATTTAGCAAGATTTGGCTTTTAACTACAACCCTAAAGACCTAACAGCAGTCTTGCTGTTTCTTACGCTGACACCATCTTAAAAACTTCAAAGTTTCAAACTTTAGGGCTAAGTTAAATTGGGAGCAATTTTACTTCTAAATTCAGAATCAAGTCCTGTCCATCCCTTTTACTCACACATTTCTTCACTGTATTCTATTTTTTTGTCTGAATAAAGTGGTTATCTGAAAAGAGAGGAAAGACTTACACTGGTTCTCAAACAGAAGAACTTGCATTCCATAGAGGGAAAACGACTGCCGAAAACTGTATGTAACAGAGTTCTTCTTCTTCTGAAAAATCTTGGTCACCTGAAAGTCATCAAATAAACCAAGTGAAATATTCCTTTGACCATATGTGTTTGTGGAAAATGACTGTTAAGAGTTAGCATACGAGGAAAAATTTTATACCACAGAAAGCTGTAATCTGCCAGAAAATAGGAACTTGTCATTTTTTCCTTATTTCTAATGCATCTGATGTATTTAATCTATGACTTCTAAGGAACAAAGCTCACTTTGAGGAGCTAGTATCTCTTCACCAGCAGGTTTAATATTTTATCCAGATACAAAGCCTTTGGGTTCTCTATTCTCCAGAACTCTACTTGGAAGGCCTGAGGAAGACCCCCACATCCATACTGCACACTGCACTTGCCAGCAGAAACCTGAGTATGTTCAAATGACCCTTTTTAAAAGCTCAGCTGCTGCCACACTTTTCCTCTTGCTTTTTGCTTAGTCTGACTCTGGGCAGGACACACCTCTGGGCCTCTTCAGACAAGTTTAATTCTTAGTTGTTATTCTCATGTGCTGTGACCTTCTAAACTTACTCCAATTCTGTGCCCCTCCAAAGACTCTCTTACACTGCCTCATCCATGACCTCTCTTTTCCCAATGATTGTACAGCACCTATCTCAATCACACATGAGTTTGTGGCAACCTTCACTTTTTGCTACAATAGAAATAACATACTACTATTTACCATCAATTTTGGGGTTCTCCTAAAGTGTGAATGCAATCACCCTTTATACTCAAGAGGTTTATTTTCACTAGTTCTTTCTCATTTTAACTTTTGGTGATGGCACTTCGTCAACTGACAGCTTTGGTCAATGTTATTTCCAAAAGAGTTTGATAAAACTACTGACATCAAAGTAATAAAAAATGACAGAAAACTTGTAACCTGAAGGAAACAGTGTTCCATCATTTTACACCTAAGCACATTTCCAACTAGAAAGCTACACACACAATCGAAAGGATATTTTTTACATTTATTTACTTCCTGGTTTTAAGGTCTGAAGTGATGCAAAAATTACCCACAATAAAGTTGTGTACCTGAATCACGCCTTTTTCATTGAAAACCATCACATTTTTAGTTTAGTTCTTGGTTCTTAAGTAACAGCCAAATACATTCCAAATAAAGTGCAATAAATTTTCTTATTTTGAAGAGTAAATCAACCAAATAATTCCAAGCTGGCATTAGTTTTATATGTCTGTTTTGTAAAAGACCCCTCAAGTTAAATACACACTGAAAAGCAAAGTCAACTCTAAAACCTATTTCAACATACCGTATTCCCATTTTAAAGAAGAAACTTATCTGGTTCATAGAACATCTGTGAATATGAAGTAGTATGTAATTTTGTTTTTCCACGAGTAACTTGAATTCATTCTTCCCAAGGAAAAGAATGTCTCTGTTTACCCAGTAAGGAAATGGGTAACCTGGAGGCAATGTTTTCCTTATGGTAAAAGCTATTGCATCAAAGCATCTATTTAAATACTGCATCTATTCGTAGAGTGTAGTGATCAATAAAAGGCTTCAGTTTAAAAGCAAATTCTATATAATGATGAAGATTTCAATCTCAATCTTCCCAAGCCTGTTGGAGTAGAGAGTAACAGGTAATAGATATTTCTCTTTAGGCATGCTCATGCCCTGGAGCCAGGCATCCTGAACACCTCACTGGCAGCCTGTCCACCCCAAGATACATACCACAAGAAGGTCGTTAAACAAAAATATTTCTCGCTGGTGCAATCCAAGCTTCTGAGGTTTATTTGGGTCTGGAACTTCAAACAGCCTACAGTAGCAAACCAGCCTCCGGTGGGGTAGCGAGAGGACCTGTGGTAATATAAATAGTCATGGTTAACAGAGCAAGGAGTAGCCAACAAGGAGCATCTTTCATACCCAGAACCTTCTTATGAATACTTCAAATGTTTTTACCTCTAAGGCCATAGGACTTTTTCATCAACGTACCAATAACAGAGAAATAAAAATTAATATGCCACAAAGTTGCATGATACTTAAACTTCCTCAAAGTTCTGGTATAAAGCATTCTCTAACAGCTCACATTCTTGTATATGGATGCCAGAGAAAGTTTTACTGGGGATAGAGTCTTACTTTGTGGAATGACAAAGCCCTGTAAGAACGTGGGGTTGAGCAAGTGGAAGCTAAAAACAAAGGATGTTGCTTTCCTGAGCATTTTATCATATTTTTATCAGAAGGAAAGTTGTAAAGCAACTTTAGCTTTGGTGAGATGAATACACTGATGCTGTATGTTACTTTTTATCAGTCACTGAATTAAGCCAGTTTATTCATTCCCCAATGCCAAGGAAATGGTGACACCAGGAAGGAGCAAATGCATTTTCAGTCTGTCTGATTTGCTCAGGCTAGCAAGAAACCCAAGAAAACTTTCCTATTTTCTGATTTGAACTATCTGCTGTCTCCAGAGCTACTGGTTTCAAGCTCAAGAGAATGCATTTCTTCCAAATGCAAATGCAGATTGAAAGAAATCCTTTTAACTGTATGAAAATTTGAAGTAGAGAATACTCTTTGGTAACTAGACATAGATTTCATTTATACATTATATTTACGTCCTCATTCTGCATGGGAATTACAAGATGTACTAGGTCAGGAAAAGCAGTCAAAGACTGCTAATGCTGAGTCTTCCTCTAGATGAGCAGGGAGAAGCAAAAAAACCCAAACTAAAACTGAGGGTGTAGAAGAGTTTAGGGTTCACTATCTGCCCTCATTCCTTGATGGTTAGCAAGTCATTTGGTGAGACTTTGTTTTTTCTCCCAAATCCAATGATAACCATGCTAATAACAGATAAAATATTAATTACATTCAATTCATCTATGGCATGAATCTAATAATCCTCCCTGGATTTACAAGAAGGTATTTAAGAAAGAAATGTGCCATGTGCCCCTGTCAGGGGGGTTGGAACTAGATGATCTTAAGGTCCTTTCCAGCCCTAACTATTCTATGATACTGTGTTCTAAAGGAGCCAATGTGGTGAAGAATGCAGGATGAAGCAATGGTGTCTGTTTTCAGGTTATTCTGGTAACTGAACTTTCAGTGCAAAGCATCAGAAATGAAAGTCTCATGTTCTCATTCTCTCCTACCTCAGCTTAGCTCCAGACAGCACACGGCAGTTGGAGATTTGCCTACAGAGGGGTAAAAAACCCCAAGGAGAGTCACTGAGCCTACAAACATGCAGACAACTACAGTGAGCTCTGATACTGAATTTTAACTGCAGTCAATGCGTTCACTCACAGCAATAGATGAGCTGGTAAGATTCCCTTCCAGCCTGTTTTATAAAGGTCACATCTTCCTGTTTGTTTTTACAGTCTAGTGGTACTGCTAGACGTGCATCCATGGAACAGTGACAAGAAGTTCTCAGAGGAATGTGAAGCTAGGTTTGCATGATTTTAATTGCTTACACAGAAAAAGCAAGAAATAAAAGGCTGAAAAAACAAATGAAAGTTTAAAGTTCCTTCTTCACAGTGTTCAGTTCTGGGCCCCTTACTACAAGAGAGACACTGAGGAGCTGGTGCAGGGCCTGGAGCACAAGAGTGATGAGGAACAGCGAAGGAACTTGGTGGGGCTAAGTCTGGAGAAGAGAAGGCTCAGGGGGGACCTTCTCGCTTAATATAGCTGCCTGAAGGGAGCTTATAGTGAAGTGGGGTTTGTCTCTTCTCCCAAGGAACAAGTGACAGGACAAGAGGAAATGGCCTCAAGCTATACCAGCGCAGGTTTAGCTGGAGATGAGGAGCAATTCCTTCCCCAGAGGGTGCTCAGGCAATGGAACAGGCTGCCCAGGGTAGGGCTGGAGTCACTGTCCCTGCATGTGTTCACACACCGTGTAGACGAGGCCCTCAGTGCCACGGGTTAGTGCTAGGGGAATGGTAAGACCTGATGATCTTTTCCAACCTGGCTGTTGCTATGATTCTCTGGATTGTCCCACTTGAAGATACTAATGCACAGTGCAATTAAACAACAAAATCATTAGGATCAAATTTGGATGAGGCAATCACATTTCACTCCTCTGCTAGGAGTTCGTTTCTGTGTGTGTTCAAAAGTACTTGCAATAATGTTACCATGAAATAGTACAAGTGAAACACTGCAATAGAAGAAGAGGTTTAGGATTGTTATTGAATATGCCTACAATTTAAATCTGGAATCAATATTTTCCACGTCCATGACCTTTCAGAAGAGAACTGTTGAATTAACTGGCAGTATCTTTCCAGACTGTCATTCAATACTGAAACAGGCCAGAGAGAATTAACACACCAGGTCCCAGGTGGGAAGGGAAGGTGCAACTATAGGTTTACTGATTTGTTTACTCTTTCCTGGCTGTCTTATTTCTACAGTGATAACGGCATTTGAAATGCAGAAAAAGTGTACTAAGGAAAGGTCTGGAAATCTCTTGGCAATACAATCATCGGTCTCTGGGAAACAGATTTTTAAGGAAGTCTTTATACTTTTATACTTTACTGCTATTGGTACAGCAATAGGAAAATATTGTGTGAAAGAAGCCCCATTTTTTAGAAGTTAATATGTAATAGAATGCATTATTGCAAGTTTAAGAAAATACTGCCAGTTAAAGTTAGCATAAATTTGGAAGGAGTATGAGAGAAATACCTACACAGCCAAGTCCATGATGCAGAGATCCAATCTAAAGTAGAAAGACATATACAAGTTTGTTAAACTTCAGAGAAACACAGTACTGTATCATAGCAAATAAACAGTCACGGTATGACTATGACTAAATGCCTATAAAGTAAAAACAAATATTTCTATCAATAAAGGCTGTTGTCTGCTTCCTAAAAGTTCTTTCACACAGTTAAAAGTCTCTCAACAGAAGAATCCTTGAACCTAGAACTCCACTGAGCCATTGTTTTCTTAATCCCATTTAATTCACAAGGTCGAGGTTAGTTTTGGGATTTGAATTGCCACATGCCTGAACAAGAAAAGAACCATGAAGAAACAACCCCGTATCTCACAGAAGCCTATATATAAACCTAAATCCCCCAACAATTCTGCAAAATGTCTCATATGAAAGCACAAGTGACTGTCAAATACTGACATTAGAATATTTATTTCCCTTCTCCTCAGAATACATGTAAAAGCTTTTATTATGGAAATTTTGCTTTTTTTCTCCTCTTCTTCTTCCAAGAGATCTCCACAATATTTCCTTACTGGAAACAGAAGTAAATGACATGTTTAATTCTTGCTGGCGGTCCCTCATTCCCTCCCCACGTTCAGGCTTGTCTGAGAAGATATTACAAGCCTTGAGACCGTGTTCTCTGTCTTTATAAAAATCCCTCAAGCCATCAGTATCTGCTGCAATAAAGTTCCCAGAGCTGATAAAAACCTAAAGTAGGACTTCAAACCTATGCAAGACCAGTGCGTTTATGGCTGTATTCTGGACTGCCTTTGGGGCTACTAACATGAACACTGTCAGAAGATGACTCTCTAGGACTGGAATTCGAGAAGGCTGAGTATCCACTGTCCCTCGCCACATTAGATACCACTGTTAGCATGTAAAATATTGGTCTTGATAGCTCTGTGTCCACTCAACTCCTAAAATAAAAGAGAAAATGTTGTGGCCTTCCTTTTCTCCTCCTTTTCCAGGAGATGCTTTGAAGATTCATTCATTTAGCAAGGTATTTCAGGATTTTCCCCACAACAAACCAAGAGTATCTATGGATGCTCAAACCCAGCATCAGGATCCCTGGGATTTGATTTCCAGGAAAGTTCTGAGACAAAAGGACACAATCTTGCCTTACAAGCACCAGTTCACAGAGCTAGCTGCCACGCTGAGAAAGATGCTGGAGTGAACAGGAGTTCTTACTCTTGTAACTTATGGAGCCACAACTGATAGCACAAAAGTTGAAACGGGAGTCACTACATCACTTTAACAAAGCAATTCTCTTGAAACAAACATGAGGGCTGCCTAAAAGGCAGATATTTCAGTGCAATTCCAGAATTGTAAAGCTTCCCATAAAGAGTTTAAGACCTCATCACTCACAAATACCAAACTGCAACAGCAAAATCCATCTGCACTGGGAGCAGTCCAAAATCAAACCCCACCTTATAGCAAATAATTATTTTAACAGTTTTTGCCATTTATCAGCTAATTTATACTTCTGTCAACTTCTAATAATTCTGTGTTGTCTCTACTGTACATTGCCCTACACCTCTTAGGAACTGACAGGCAGTGCCAAGTGAACTTACCGGCTTCTTTCCCACTATGAGTTTTTCAACCTTCTGCACCTGGGATACGTGATCCTCATTTGTCTTCAGTTCCCGTTTGCGGATTCGCTCATAAATCCCAATCAGCATTTCTCTGGGGATATCCTCACCATCATCCACACCTGCAGAATCACACAATGCTTTGTGTTGGAAAGGACCTTAAGTTCATCCAGTTCCAATGCCCTGCCATGGGAAGCCAACACCTGTTATCAGCCTGACCATGTTACTCTAAGACACATTGGTACTGCTCAGCAATGTAGGCTTCTTGGCAAGGACAGGGTAAAACCACAAGCAATCTCTGTTTCCTCTGCTAACACTAATGCCCATTCTGCCCAAGACGGGTGCTGTGCTTTTTCCTGCTGGTTTGTTCTAAGCCTCCAAGACTCTGTAAGCTCACATCTCCTATGCAGTCCTTGTGGAAGTTACGTTACTCATCACTGAAGCACTCATTTTTGCTCAAAAGCTTGCTGCCCCCAATATGCCAAGACACTGATGGAAATTATACAGGTTTGAGTTTTTGTTTCACAACTGTAATCTAAAACTAAGCCATAAAAGGCTTAATTCCTGTGTTTTGGGGTTTTTATTCTTTTTTTTTTCAAGTTTCCTCTTTGGTATCTAAGCTCAAATAAGTCAAATAACCCTTTAGACACTAGAATCCCCATGTTCTAGGAGTAACCCCCTGGGAGGAAGCAGAACCATTGCATTTTGCCTCTGTCATATTACTCAACACCATTCATCAGATCATTTCCTACAGAAGAACCTTATCAGCATCCAGTAAAATTAATTTAATTGATATGTCCTATATGATTTCAAACCCAACTCATTTTCTCTGGAAAACAAATCATCAGAATAGCCTAGTTACAGTGTCATAGCTTAGCACTGTGTGGTGATCAATAGCATGGCTTGAATGCTTGATCCTGTGTTTTTAATAGCAGTGGAAGGAGTCGTTTCAATAGGTGACTTACAGCTCGATTTCCTGGGACAGCAAGATGCATATCTATTTTTTAAACAGGCTTTAAAGCAATAAGCTCTTATCTCCCATTCAGAACCCAAAATAGAATATCATGTCATCCGGTGGAACAACCGCTCACCATGATGAAATAGTTTCTTTGCAACTACAGGCTAGCAAAACTGCCTCTATTCTGTTCCACAGACCACCCTGTGTGATGCAGTTATTTGCAGTCACAGGCAAGGCAGCTGTTACAAAAATGCCTACAACCATAAGGAATTGCTGGCATTTGGGGTAGGGCTCACAGAGAATGTGGTGTATTCAATACAACAAATATAACTGTAGTATCATGCTAAGAGATGAATATCAGGCCTTTTTTAATCTCTGAGGACTTTACAGTACAATCTCAACACTAACTTACATTTTACTGAGCTAAACCACCTGCTATCTTGTAGAACTCTAAGGGAATAAAATCAGCAACCAGGACTTTCACAATCTGAAATTCCAGACCCCCACGAGGATTTTATTTTTACTAGGACTAAAATGCAAGTTCCACATGCACACAAGAATTCAAACTGCCATGCCTCTGAGATACACGAGGATCTTCATGTATATTAAGCAGCTGGATTCTGTGTTTCTGCCATTCAGCCCACTTTTAGCTGTGAGCAAGAGAATGGCTGTTACACAACACATTAATGCCTGCTGGTGCCTGTTCTGCTGCCATGCTGCTACAGCCCTGGTCAACAAAAGAACAGGGACTACATTAAATTGTGCTTATTCTGTGCTTAAAAGCATGGGGCAGGGAGGAGGAGAGGGTTGCAACAACTGAGCAGGCAATTTTCCTGGCCTTTGCACAAACACACAGTAATGGAACTCCAGTAAAAGCTGCTTTTTCCCTATAGGCACAAACCGTTGTGAAGGAAATAAAGGGACTTCAGCCTCACTTTATTTCTCTAGCATCTGAGTACTCCTCCGTGATAAAAGGTAAATGCTGCCTGATCCATTCTTCCTTGACTGCTCAGGAACAACAACAGGCATCAGCTCCTTGTGCATGACCTTCCTGCCCAGCTCTACAGGGACTGCTTCCTGTTAGACGTGGCTGAGCACTGGTGAGCTGATACTTTATAAAACCTGTTCTTTTTCACCAGAAAGAACCAGGACAGAAAGATCTGAGGCACAGATTTGAAAAAATATCCACAGTTTTTGGCAACCTGATTGCAGTTTGGGTGTGCCATAGGGTGGCAAATAGCTTCTTGATCAGAAAATATACCAGTGAAGGAATCAGAATGAAACCTATGTGCTATTTATGGTATACCTTTTTAGGGAGGTTTTGAAGTTGGGATTTCCCCCCTGCCCAGTGAGAATTGAAATCTTTAGTTTATTTCCAAAAGTTCTCATCATGATAGAGTGATTTCTGATCCTTAATATGTATGTGTATATATATATGGAAATAAAAGGACCTGATTATGCACCCACTCAAGAAAGACAAGGTAAAAATGGCAAAAGACTATATGCTTAATTCTGTTTTCACTAGTCCAGAAATAGCTAGAGCCTGTAAAAATGACAGTAGTTTTAAGTCAGGTGAATCAACATCAAGTGCCTCGTGTTTTTCTTTATCCCAGAAAATACCTGGTGTCTCCCCAGTGGCAGTTACAGGGAAAAGCTTTCATGACCTTTCTCAGTAGAGCTGACTTACCCCTTAGATTCTTGACAAAATCTTCTAGCTTCATTTTGCGTTCTGGTTTCACATTTGGGCTGTACATGTCTGTGTTTAACAGTATAATGGCAAAGGCTAGAATGAAGATGGTATCAGGGTTTCTAAATTGTCTGACAACACCTGGATTGCAGATACAGTATCGCTGGCTGTAAAAAAGCAGAAGTGAAAACTGTCAGAGCTTCTGTTCTGATTCCATCAAATCAACTTCCACGTGTCAGAAGCTGAGCAGGCTATTATTTGTGTTTCATACATATATTTAGTTTATAAGCTAATCCTGGAATGTGGAAGGCTTTGTTCTCTGCTGGCACTGCAGCTTTACATAGAACAGATTCTGAGCTACAATAACTTCAGTGTTCCTTTTTTCTTTTCCAGTAATTCCCATTGACACCAGGTAAGAACAGAGCATTGATTTTAGCTTACTGCCAGATAGTGATTTACAGCTCATCCTGCCCTTGATCAACTATACCTGTGTTATTTTTAATAAGTTAAGGCTCTTTATTCCACTGTTGTTGAAATGCTTAATGAAAGGCTGAGCACATATACTCCAAAACGTAAATGGTGTTGTATTGCACTCATATGAACTACTATATCCAAATACATTGTCAGAGACATTCAAAGGTCCTTGAATATCTTTTCAACTGATGCCAAAAAGAGCATTTAATTGAGAAACCTCACTATGTTAATACAAATGCCAGACTTGAATGGTACCAGCAAACAAAAGTTCCCATTTCATATTTAGCGAAACCACCACAATCACATGCTGGATTTGAAACTATGTAGCTTACAAGAACACTGCAAATCAGCATGGAAATAACAGATTTACTTCACTTCCTCAGTTCTCCAGTTTGACACCAGCAGGTTTCTGGTGACTGAGTTAACATTTCAGCATCATACCTAAAAGCTTCAATGAGCCTTTCTACTTTCTGGGCTTCTCCTTGAACACGGATATGAGCCTGAAATTTCCTGAGTGCTTCATCCAGTTCCATTGTCGAGAAGTCCATCTCATCCACGACACAGCTAGGAGAGAAACATATTGCCATTATGGCTTTTAATTTCTAACAACACAGTACCAAAGGTAAGATTTTGAGACCAAAAAACCATTTCAATTTTTCATCTCTCATAGAGATTCATGGAGTCATTTGAAAAAAACCAAAATTTGACTAATTGCACTAACTGCAGGTAAGCTGTGATAGAATGAGTACAAATAACGGATCAATGTGGACATGTAAGCAGGCCCTTATTATTTTTGTAGCAGAGGAGCTGCTGGAATGACAAATGTCTGACCAATGGGATACACCATTGCCAAGAATAATTATTGGGTTTGTGCTTCCAGGCCAATCAATTATCACAGTGCTTATAATAATAACAGCTAGTTTATACTGCTCAAAATATCCTATCTGAAGCAGCCTGCAGTAAACACAGTCATTTGTACCAAATGGCTTCTGTGTCTGGGAACGTTCTTGCATACAGAGAAAAAAAATCATCCTGTTTGGATACACTCTTACTGTAAGTCTCATTTCCCCATCACTTGCCATGTCTTTCAGTTAACGTTCTAAATAAGTGCTTCTTGCTGACAACAAATAAAATAGGAACCAGTTTAATATAATCAGCATGAACTATGTCATTCTAATACTTGGAGACTACTTTAAAATCAGAAGCTTATGAATTTCCTTTCTTTAAACTTAGCTTTTAGTTTTCAAATAACCAGACATGAATCAGTGCAAATAACAGCACTGTAATGCAGAAACCACAGAGAGAAAGCACAATCTAGTTTTAAAAGCCTTTTCATGGATGCATAGCTATACAATGATAAATTAGAGTAGCTCACATTATTCCTCTACTAACATTGTAGCTAACACAGATTAATACCAAAGCAATTTATTCTCTTTGCCTTGACTGGTTTTCCCTTCATGCAGGAGCAGGAGGACACAAACAGGTTTGGCATTTCCAGTCCACGCCTACAAACCTATTATCAGTTCTGCAATAATGCTCACAGCCTTCCCACCTATTATAAGTTCTGTAACACCTTCAAAAGCTGCTCTCTCCTTCAAAGGTGTAAAGCACATGTGCAGACAAGCTGGAGTCAAAATGAAGAAATGGGAGCAATGGAGGACCTTGTTGGCCAACAACATAACGGGGAGGGGTCTTCATCTTCTATATGAGCTATGGAGACAGCACATACACCATCGTGTTCTAATTGGAACCAGGACTTTTCTACAAATATGTCAGAATAGTAAACAAAACTTTGCTCATGGCTATCTAATGACAAAAATGGGAACAAGTTATTTTAGTCATGATAGCAAATGGGAACATGAAAGTAGGATCAGACACACTTGGTTAGCTTTTGTTAACAAGAGTTAACAAAATGAGAATCCCTGATGATAATAAGATCCTGATCATAATGGCTAAAAAAAAGTGCCTATAGTTACTGCAGGAGAACGTGAGTACGTACATTACTCTGAGTGAACATTGTGTGCTGAATGACCCTATCTCCCCTAGCACTGTTACATGTCCCAGGCAAGTAAAAGCACGAGGCAGTGAGGCTTCACCACTGCTAGGAGGCAGAGAACTGAAACTTCTTCCTGGGAATCATGCCCTGCTTACTGTCTCTCTACAAAATCCAGGTAAGAGTGGAATGCATCATTTGCTGGGTCACCAAAAACTGCCTTGGTTCTCTTAGTACTCTTGCACAGAACCATGCAGTGTACTGAGCTAACAGCAGCAGAATGTCATGCTTTCCCTCTCACTTGTAACAGTTATCCTTATGATGGTTTTATTTTATTCTTTGAGTGTGTATCCTTTTGTTTTCTCATGCAAACTCAAGACACAGTAGAAGGCCAGGTCCACAACTGCATCTCTACTCCATCAAGCACTCCTTGGTAGGCAGAGAGGGACAGCTGGGGCTCACTACAGGACAGCAGTGTGTTGGGGAGTGTCTGAAGTGCCCAGATGTTGGCAAGGGCACCACCACCAATGCCAGTTATACAAGCTCCACACCATACAAACAGTGCCTTTACATTTGAGCTGCCACCAGGCAGCAACTACAGTAGGTCCAGATATATTAGGTCCAAATACTTAGGTTATTCTTTGAATGTTTTCTAAACTCCAGTGAAAAGAAGATCTCAAGCAGTTAAAACATCCTAATTTACAGGATCTGGGAAAACTGAACAAAACCCAGAGTTATTATCAGATGGACAAAATCTACCTGCTATATGTACGTGTGGCATTTAAGCTGAAATACTATCCTATTTTCTCTTTTTAAGAAAGAAATACCTTGTTCCTCTTTGCAGGCGAGGTTCAGAACAGTATCAAGAGAACGGCACTGCCTACAGGATGCTCCTTGCTCCAAAGCATAGCTGATTAGCTTACATAAGAAGAGGTTATTTCAATGAAAGTATTGCTGTGGGGTTATAGTTAGGTGATTATGACCTTACCCTTAACAATTCACCTCACCACAGATACAGCATCTGCCTCAGCAGAGACACACTTCTACTTACTCATATTCTGCTAGTCTGAGACTGAGGGGAAGTGATTTGTTCAAGGTCCCAGCATCACATTTGTTTATAAGTCATCTTGTCTTGGACCTGCTCTTCCCTTTTAAAAAACTAGAAGACACACACTCTTTGGAAAGTCTTTGCCCCAGTGTGATTCATCATTGCAAAATCCAACCCATCATTACAGGCAGCTAATACTGACTCATCCTGAGTAGGGATTGCATCAAAATCAAGCCATACTCTGTCACTCTGTATTGTAGGGCCCGCTGTGTGCTTGTAGTGCAGAGGCTCTTCTGTTTTATGCTGGTTATTGTGCTATAAGAGCAGCCTTCAACAAGGCACAAGAAAGAAAGAGAAAACCTTGGAACTAGATGATCTTCAGGTCTTTTCCAACCCTAACTATTCTATGATTCTATGACATATACAGATGCCATTAGCCGTATTAATGCAGCATTCAAGCTTGAACCTGAGATAAGAAGTTCTGACAGTACAAAAGATCAGGATGACTGTAAAGAATGTGACCAACATCTCTGCAGTCAGAAGTCAGTAAGAGCAGTCTGTAAGGACTATGCAAAGAAAATACAAGGTGTTGGCAGAAACTTTGTATCATGATGCCATAACCTTAATATTTTGAGGATTTATCCATATTATGCATCAACATTGAGTCCTCAAGTGTGCATCAACAGAGCAATGCAAATTTCAGTACAGCTTTTATTATATGCTGGTTAAAACCTGTGGTCAGAATTTTTCCTAGTATTCCTCAATGGGCAAGATGTGGGGATTCTGTGTTCATTCTCAGCAGTTTTGTTAAACATCTAACTACATGTTTTACATATTTCCTTGAACAAAACTGGACTACAATGAATTTACAGGTCAGCATATCAGATATAAAACCCCAAAGGCCCTAAACGAACACAGGTTTTAAATGGACACCCTCTTAAAATGAAGCTTCATTTTTGGTCTTCTCTATATACAAGGTTTATTTATGGAATTTATGACCAAGCCTCTAAAAGTCTAATTTTCTGCTTTGAATTTATTTGTTTTTTAAACCAGTTTTTGTTTATCTAATCCTTTGGAAAAGAACAGTTTGTATAGATCTTGTCAGCATCTGCCCATGCAGTCTGAAATCCCTATTTATCTAACAGCTGAGCCATGTGGCTATAACAATGATTTTCATGTTCGGTTACTGATGAAACCTTATGGTACATATTATATTGTTTCATTCAGTGAATTACTAGTGTGCCTGAGGAAGGAAAAAGACTTTGAAACAATATACTCTAAGGCCAATGAAATTAAAACATAAATTTAGAGTAAATGTACATGGCTACAGGGAATATAAATCCTTGCAAGTATATTGTTAGATCAATACCAAAGCCAGTAACTTAGGGAAAAACAAAGAAACAAATATTTGCTCATGTGCATGTTTTTTTTCTTAACCCTTGGAGTCTGGTTTCCCCCTCCTTCAGAACAAGATCCAGACATAAGCACAAAGCATTCAGAGACCATCAGTACGTCTGGCTTGGGGAAACTCCCATCACAAGGCTGAGCACTTCCCCACGCACAATACTCACTCCAGTACATCCCGGTTGAACTGCTTCTGTCGATTTCCCAGGAATTCTCCAATCATCTGTCTGCTGAGGCCTTTCCTCTGCAGCAGGAAGTGGGCAACCCCAACTGGTGTGTCTGGCACGAAACCCCGCTCAATCAGGTACTGGACTCCTTTCTCGGGTTTTCTGAGGAGAAATGACAGTGCAGCAATATTAATTTTCTTCCATTGGACCTGCAGGCATTCGATTAAAACTTTACAGCAATTTTGCCAATCACTTCTGACTAATATGGAATCACTTAAATTGGAAAAGACCTTTAAGACCATTGAGTCCAGCCATAGATGCCTCTGACCTTGGACTGAATCTTCCAGAGACTGGTAACAGGTTAGATGAGAACAAATCGAACTATTTGCAGAAGGACTCAACTCCCATGAGTTGCTCTGTGCTCTGAGTTAGCATGTGAGGACTATTTCAGGTGACGGGGCACACCGGACAAGACTATGTAGTGGAGTTTCAGGACAACTCTAACCATGCTCTAGAACATACTGTTCACCTCTGAAACACATCTTTACATGTTATTACACATTTCCCTGCTCCATAACCCTTCCAAAGAGAAGCTTTATACACAAGCATCTTCAGGCGTGAAAGTCAAACCACATGTCAATGCAAAAGACAAGCCCAACATCAGCTCCTACAAGCTCCTGTTGCTGGGAGGGATGAATTTTCCAGAAACAGAACTAAAAAGCTCTTGCTGAGGAACAATAGATGAAGAACACTCTGATCTCTCACCCTGCTGTCAACAGTTAAATCAATTGGAGAAAATCTGAAGAAGAGTAACTTGCAAGCTGTGAGTACAAAAACTAAGGGGGAAAAAAAGAAAGTCAGTCATGCAATAAAAAGCCATTAAAAATAGTGGAGCTCCCATCTCATTCAGATTCTCTTCTCCTTTCACACACCCATTGCCCCAGATTTCCCTCCCTCAGACAAGCACTCTCAGAGTTTCTGCAGTATTTTATATCTCTTTGTACCTCACCCCAGATTTAGCTGTCTACATTTAGCCCTCAAAACAAAGCAAGCTGAAGGTTCTTATTTTATCATATAAGAAGTGTGTGCTGCAGAGGATGGCTGGGGATACAATTGGTTCCTAACAATAAAATCTATGGTTTATAAAGGCAAATGCTGCTTACATTTCAAAGTGATGTAAAATTCCCCTTCCAGCACATACTGTGCGCTGCGTCTTCCAGCAGTGTGACACAACAGCCATAATTTCTTTTAAAGATACTAAGGGAATTTTTTTGAAGAGCCAGTAATTCCATCATCATCTTTATTTTGTAAGGAATGATAATATATAATGTGCACCTGTAAGAGCGAATCCTTTGCAGCACTCTGGATGTCCTGAAAGATATTTCCTTTAAGGCAAGCAAAATCAATTTCAAAGGACAAGGTGACCGTACTATTTTTATGCAAGGTTGATCATACAACCATAACCCTTCCTCAAGGTTTTTAATTGCAAACAACATCACTGAACACATCACCTTTCAGTTCTACTTTTCTACATGACTTTATTATGCACTTAATATCCTATTAAGAGTTAGATAGATAAGAGGAATGTATATGATTGAATGAAAAAAGAGTTCTCAAATCTCAGTTTTTCGCATGAGGCTTTCTGGCTTTTTTCATGTAAAGGAAGATTACCCATAAGGTCATCTCCTAAGCACAACCTTGTCAAATGAATCTCCTTCAGGCTCAAAGAGCACCCTTTTTCTCGTACATGATGTAATTGCCACATTTGCTCTGAGTTGTATTCACAATTCTTGATCTGTCTGAATTTCAATTCACAGCATCCAGCAAAGCCAGGAACGTTTTTTTCCACCCCTCTTTGTCAGTGAGCCACATTGTCTATAAAATTTAGCATGACACCAGCTCAGGAGAGTTCCTCTCCTGCAACTGTCAAACACAAACCAAAGGATATTATCAGAATGCACGACTGAATCCAGAGATTGCCTTTACTTGAGAGACAGAAAATGCTGGATCTCCGTTTACTGTACTAAACCACAACTTGGATTCTTGCCATCTTATAAGCTTGAACACTTGCAATCATCACAAGGTGACGTGGCTTATTTTGCATCAGTTCCTATGCTCTTGTGTAATTTTACATAAGCCTTATGCTTTTTCACACAAGAAGCTCTGCTTCTGGCTCAGCAATATGAAATCACTTTACTCAATTACACTCCAAACCAGGCTAGGTAGGTCTCCAAAGCAGACTTAAATATCCATTTAGCAATACACTGAAAACCAAGAGCACTTTTCCCATTGTTATTTTATTCATCCTGAAGTGCAGCATCAGGAAATTAGGTCTAGGATTAGTTAAAAGCAGACTTATGTGTTACAAAAGATGCAAAACTGATGTAGTGTAAACTCTGAACTGCAATAACAAGAAAGCAGTACCTGAAACCTCTGAACTGTAAGAATGAAACCTACTCTTTCCTTATTTGCTAAATCATATTACAGCTGCAGTGACATAAACTTCAGAGTGAGTAAAATACCAATGGGAAAAGAAATGTTGAAAGAAACTTTATTTCTTCTCCTTCATGGCCCTACCCACTGAATCTGTCAACTAGAAATCAATACAATTGTGTCATATTAGTTTGAAATCCGCACCCGGCAGAGGTGGTACAGAGCTACTGCTAAAAATCAAGAGCTCAAGAATGAAAGGGCTTCTCTGGAGAGGTTTTACTACCTGTTAAGACAAGAACTGTAACTTTTCACAGTGTTACTTTGAAGGTTCTGACAGCCATTACTACAAGGCTAATGGGTTTCTTAGGGCAAGCCGTAGCAGGGCAATTGTTCGTAATGATAGAACCTGTAGCTTCAGTACCTGTAGCTTTGGTACCTCACCACAGTACACAGCAGTGTACTCTAGAGGACAGCATGATGGAGAGGCAGCCAGTGGCAGCTGGTACCGCTCTGTAGCTGTTAAGGTATCACTCGTGGAGCAAGGCAGTCCACAGCAATTTCAGTTAGGAATGCTGTGTGTCTCACAGGAATATGGGTCATATGGGAATATGCGCAAATAAGGTTCTCAATCAAATAAGTTTCCGTGGCTAAATATTAAATTAAGTATTAAATTGCAGGGGAAGAAAAAATTTCTTATCCAGTGGGTATGTCCCTACCTTCTCATTCAGCTCATTCATGCCAAGTTTGGTTTCTGTTCTGGAAGTCTGGATTGCCAACAGAATTTCTTTATATTTCAGTTGCTGATGATCTGAAACCCTAAATTCATTCAATGCTCTTGACCAAGAAATTGAATTAAATATGGACTATATTTTATCAAGCAGCTTATTTGAAGAACAATCTCCTGCAAGCTAGGGAGGTTCAGGGGATTTACTGCTGTTGTAGGCTCCCTCCCACTCCACCTCAGGTGTGACATGATCTTATTCAACAGAAAATGTACTTAACAGTGTTCTGAAGTGCTGTACTTTCAATGAAATTCTACTTTAGAAGTGAAGCTAACGATAGGTTAAGAGAAAAATGTGCCCAGGGTGCCTTCTTCTCTGGGTTGAAATGCCTACAATCTTTTTCCTCTTTTCAGATTCAAAGAAATGGAAGAACTAAACAGGTTCATGGAAATTTAAGTCATCCCCATCACCACAAATTTCAAATATTACTAAGTGTGAAGGAATTGCCTGTTAAATTCACCAGGAGGGCATATAGGTTTTAAGTAGCAGCCAAGCACCAGGAACCTGTTTGCTCCTTCCCAATGGAAGGCAAGAAATCCCAGAAGCTGACACGATTCTGGAGGGCAGGTTTTAAAAGGCAACAAGAGCAAATAGGGGTTCTCCTGCAGGCAAGGCCTCCTTTTTGAAAGTGGACAAACTTCCTTTTACACCAAACCCTAATTTTCCTAACATGTTTCTGGATGCAGAAGGGAGTGGGCTATAAAAGGGTCATGGGTGTAACATGAGAGAGGACATCCAACATCAATTATCTTTGTTTCTGCCTACAACTGGACCATTCTGCACTTACCGCTGAGTCTTTTGTGATTAGGAGAATTCCCAGTGACGGTTTGTTAACTACAGCTCCCAGTATCAAGGAAGATGAGCAGTCTTTAAATAGCAGCTGTGGAAGCTGCATAAGCACAGCATTCATCTTCAGATTTGAATACATTAACTAATACCAAAATCCACTTTCTAAAGTCAGCACCTTACACAGCTGATGATATGTGTATTTAAGGAACTTTTGATGTTTACAGGGTTGCTTCCAAAAGAAAGCCTGAAAATGTCTTCTGTCTTAAAAAAATACCCAACCAAGGCAGATCAAAAGGAATCTACTGAATGGAAGGGAAAAATCAACTAACACAAGGTGACGTGCAACACCGTATTTACATAAGATTCTCAAATGTTGCATGAAGGTAAAGAAATTTGACAGAAACTGATCAATAACAAGACCTTTAAGACGGTTTAAAGCAACTTTGGGGAAAAACATTAATGGAGAAAGTAACACAAACTTCAAAATGACAGCTCAAACTAGTAGATTTTACAAAGCACACTGCTGCTTATACCCAGCAAAAACATTGTCCTGATGTGCTGCTGAGCTCAGGTTGGATCCTGCAGCACTCTTTGGAAACAGACTTCCTTAAGAGGAAGTGATTTCCCAGAATCTGGAGTGCAAAATCACATGTGGACAACAAGGAATAAAAAACAAAGAGCAAACAATCCCAACCCCACCCCTCCTAAACCCCCATTTCTTCTACAGCCACAAGAGTACACCCCTGCACATCCCTGCTGTCTCCTGTGGTCAGTAGAACGCCTTTCCGTCCCAGGTACAACGTGAGTGAGAAGGAGAGGGTTGATTTACTCAGCAAGTCCTACAAGCAGTGCTGACAGCATAAATTCAGTGGAAATTCACACAACTTGCTGACACTTGTGTAGATCTCATGAGAGTGGTGGTTTGTTGGGGGATTATAGCTTGGGAAAATGGGGAGAGCTTGGACTGGTTTTTGTTTAACAGCTTTGCAGGTTGAATCTGGTAAAATCACCAAGAAGTCTGTATGTTTGGGCATGTTGCTAATGTCAGTGATGTACTAGGCTGTACAATAAATAGGGTCACAATATCAAAGGTGGTACATTCCTGAGAGAAATATGCTTATCCAAGTTAACTGTGCATAGAAAGCAGAAGAAAAAGCAAAGGATTTTTTTATATACATGTATATAAAAAGCATGGGAAAAGCGCTGCATAATGGTTCTATTGTCACAAGCAAATTAGTAAAGAGAGCATCTAATTCTGAATGTGTCATGATTTGTCTCAATTAACTTTCACCTGGTTGAAGGAAACACTGACTGACAACTTTAGGATGATACCTGTTATTACAGTCATTTACATCACGTGAGAACATCATCAGCTTGCAAAGGTAATCACCAACTAGCTGCTGCAGAAACTCTAGATTGCCAACAATAACAGCCCTAAAGTGCCATGAATTACTAAATGTGGACTGTCAAAATCACATCATTGCAGTCCCTGGTTTGACTCTGCTTGAACTCTGTTCAGAGAGGTGCTCAAGACCTGCCAATATTTAAGAAAGCAGGAAAAATCTTGGTCAGAAACAGCTCCTCCTTTGCAGAGGGGAAGGACAGCAGCATCTGCTGGCTGACATCCTAAGCCAGTTTGGTCACTGTGCTCACACCACCCAACAGGTAGTGCAGGATTAGAGACAGACACACAGATGCTGTTCAAGCCACAACAGGAAAGATGGTTAGAAACACACCACCTTATCCTGTTGTTGGACATAAAGTGACACCAGATCCCACAGGTTAGTGATACTTGGGGAAGAAGGCTTTGTATTACCTAGATGCTCAAAATGTTATCTTTAAAAATTATAGGAAATGCTATTTTTGAAAAAAAAATTGCAATGAGTTAGAAAAGTGAATTTGGTAGAGAAGAAGCTTTTAGTCAGACTCTGGAAGGTACAAAAGAGATGAGCACAAGGGGCAGCATTTACTGTTATGTACCAGACTTACTGGGACAGCCAGTCTTACTGCAAAACAAGCCCAACAGAGTCAAGTGCTGCAGATAGATGAGTGCTACCACGGCAGTGCCAGCACCGGCATCAGCCTCTTCCAGACCAGCCACAGGGCTGAGGCCTGCCTGACAAAGTGAACTAGGAGAAAAATGGGATTTGTGCGTTATATGTTGTCTTTTGGGGGGTGTGGTAGCTTGTTTTGGTTTGTGGTTTGGGGTTTTTTTGGTGTTTTCTTGTTTTAATCCAGTCCAGCTCCCCCTGAAGCTGCACAACCAGTCGCAGTAACCAAGCCACAGTGTGGATAAAGAGCTCATGTCCACGCTGGCCCATAGGAGCAGAGGGTAACAAGCATGACCTCAATTTACAGTCAACAAAACCACAGTGCAAAGGTGTATAAAACCTTCCCTACCTGACTTGCTAAAGTTTACAGGCATCCAAAACCACATGAAAACTTCGTATTTCCTTTTAGATGCACAGACAATAACGAAGCTGTGAAATGGAAGTATTAATAAACAAATGAGCAAGGAATGCAGCTTGCCCAAGTCTAGTTTTCAATACTCGGCAATGGCAAAAGGACCATTTCAGGTAAACTAAAGATCTACTCACACAATGTCAACAACCACACATGTCCTGTTCTTACAGCCTTATCTGAGGCTTGTCCCACCTTGTCTGAGAAAAGGGGAATGGGGCTCACCCGACGGAGGATGAGGAGCTTGCTGAAAGAAATTGGGAACTTCAGTACTGCTAAAGGCACTCATGTGCTCTGTGGTTCCTCGTCCACGTTCAGGCACACACAGGCATGCTACACTGGAAGGACCATAAGCTGAATGCATCTAGAACCAAGCAAACCAGAGCTAAAAGCATTTCTTAGAGGTTGTCAACACCACAAACAGAAAGAGTGCACAAATGTGCTGCTGCCAAAGAAATGTTTTCATCTGGGGGGTGGAGTATTTAATGCAGCTATGATGCCAGCCTTCTGCTGAAAAAGAACCAAACTCCTTGCCTTTGATACCAGAGACCCCATTTTGAAACATCTACAGTCATCACAAACCTAAGCAGTAATTTAACTTTAAAATCCAGGGCTGGCTTTTTTAGTGGCAAGAATCAAAGACTTTTCTTAGAATCATTTAAGAAGCTAAATATTTTTAAATAGCTAAGTTGGCAATAACAAGCTAGCTGAACATTCTCCTTCGTCTGGCAGACAGCTACATTTTATTTCTGTGCCTGCACTTCTTCCTTCATTTTGCTGAATAACCAACTGCTGACACAATGATGCCAAGAGAATTGTTATGTCTATTTTAAACCTTCTGGGAAAGAAGAAAAAACCAATATCCTTAAAACACTACCAAAACTACTGCCAAAACAACTTGTGAGGGCTCACTCAACTATGCAGCAAGGCAAGGGGGTTGAAAGGAAGATTGAAGAAACTGGGAATCATGAGCTGCATCTCTCGTGTTACACAACTGTTTAATGAAGTAGAACTAGGTGTAAATTGCATCCTCTGGTAATTAAAAGGAAAAGTCCCTGAGCCAGGAAAATAAGGCAAGAAAGTACATTTCACACAGCTCACTCATCTCACAGAAACAGGGAGATAGTTACTCACAGTATTTGGGTAGGAGTCCTGCATTTTCCCGCACAGCAGGTTGACTTCTTGCTATGTAATGATATGTTAACCTTCTCAGGTTCATCCAAGACCAAAAGCTACCAGCACAGCTGTGAAGGTCACTGCTTCCTTGCTATTACACAAAGTTACCTGGAGGAACCTCCATTCACTGAAAGTTAATTTACACGTGTGTCATTAACAGCAGATGTAACCAGGAAATGATCTCAGTGCCCAGTTCTGTTTGGTGGGGGAGCAAAAGAGAGAAAACTCTGGGTTCCTGTTTGATAGAACTGGGTAACTGACCTCAGCAGTTCTACTGTTAGATCAATCTATTTTGCCATATCATCATTTCCTAGTAAAGGAAATCATACATTAAACCATTGTCACTGCTACTAAATGTTCAAGCTTGGCTGAAAACTACATCCTGAACCAGAGCTGCTTGCAAATCAATAAAAAGTGTCTAACAGACAGCAAAAGGGTCCAAGCAGAAAGCCTGGGTTATTCTAACAGAGGATAAGCTATTTCTTAAGGAGTTTAAAGCTATTTCAGAAATGGGAGTTTTCTCTATAAGAAGCACAGCCTCGAGGAACAGAGCACTTAAAACAGTGCAGAGAATCATAAGGCACACCCCGAGCAGTTGCAATGCAGTAGCTGGACATGTCCTTGCTAGTACAAACACTCCTGACTCATCATGCTATAGCAGATTTAGTTGCTCATCGTTATTCCCTCTCTTGGCAGTGGACAGCCTCATTTTTTTCCCTGCTTGCAAGGGAGGAGGAAATATTTTAGTTAAATAAATGGACCTAAATGCTCTGTGAGGATTTTCTCACCTCCTCTCACCCCACTGCATCTCTGCATTTCTCACAGAGTAGGGAAAAGAGTTTGTAGCTGCCAGGAGAGCAAAATATACTCCACTTTGAGAGAGGATACATGAAAAACCTGCTGGCTCTCTCAGAACTATTTGCCAGGGCTGAGTTTTGCTTTCATGTTTATGCAACTATAGTCAGGAATGAGACATGAAGATGACTATGTCCTTGAAACTTGAGGAACAGTCCCTGTCTTAACCTCTTCTAGTGTCCCTGCCCTAAAGTCTCTTTCCACACCCTCATCCCAGTTACACATAACAGAAGTACTTCAGTTTCTACAACTCAGCTGACAATGAGTGGGAAATACTGACAACTACTTTTGTATATTTCAGGCTGTTTAAAGAGCTTCAGATTTTCCATTTTCAGATCCACTTAACCCCATTCAGTAGATAGATGTGAAGAGTTAAAGAAGAGGAAAGAGTCGGTGGCCCTTCTCTTTTCCTAAGCTCTTCTTCCAAGGGCTCCTGAGCACTCCCAAGCCTCTGTTTAGACTGAACTCTGCCTGCAGAGGCACCTGGGCATCTTCCATCTGCAAAATTTGGTCATTCGAATTTGGGGGGAGGGTGGGGAGGAGTTAAAATTCTGGCACTCCGAGTCCTATCAGATACTGCTCTGGGAGCAGCTCCACACTCAGATTCCTCCATTCCCAGGCTTGTTTTCTAACAACTGACTGTATCCTGAGCACGCACCCAGGCACTATTAGAGCAAACCAGCTCCCCATTCCTGGCATGGAGCAGCAGGATGGAGACGTGTGCTCAGAATCTTTAAGTCCAGTCAGAGCTGGTGGCAAAGAATGAGGTAATGGCTCCTTCCTGGTTCCAGGGCCGCTTGCACACAGTTACTACTCCTCTCAGGGCAGCCTTTCAAACACCAGATTTGCTTCCAACATTTGCTAAAGTTTATACTCCCTTTTAATGGCAGTAAAGGCTTGTGCTCATATTTGAAACCGGCGCTTAAACATACTATTGGTCAAACCTAGTTCCACATTTCAGCTGGTTTTATGGGCAAGACATAATGTATGCTAATCAAAGCATCCATTTTGGAGGAAAAAAAAAGGAGGAACAGGAGAAAAGATAAAACAGCCACAGAACAAAGCAAAACACACGCAGTAGGGATATTTTCCTTTGGATGTTCTCACTGAGGACTAAATGTTTTTAGAAATAATGAGAGTCATACTAAGAACATTCTTCTCTTCTTACTTAACTCCTCGGCATGTTAGAGGACAAGCTACATGGAGCGCTTTGATTTTCATTTTTGTTGGAACTGTCTGCGGCTGAATAATCTGCAGTCCAGATGTTGTAACAACAGCAAAGTCCCTCTTAGAGTACACACAAGAATGGCAAATGGCTGTTATGAAATCCTAAATGAGCCTATCGTCTCCCCTTTCCTCTTTAGACTGAAGCATTCCAAAAACCCACACAAGGTATAGGACTGGCAAAGATACTAGAGATCAGCTCGCAAAATGAAAGCGTTAGTTCAAAGGTAGAGAGAACGCCAACTTACTTTAATTTACACCTTCTCTCTCCTACTCAATCTGAATTTACAAGGTTTAAAATCATTAGAAGTGTTTCCAACAAGCTTCCAACTTAAGATTCTAAAGGGGACTGTCTAAAGCACACATTTTCAGATGAGTTATTAGAATGCTGAAGGGAGGGCATGAAACCTGGGAAGAGCAATATGGAAAGTATGTTCAGCCTCTTACATGGAATTCTTTAGGCATGTGATGGGTGCGAATGAAGGAACATCAGATTACTGCAGTTATTACAATGCTTAAATATGGCTACTTGCAAAACTGCTTAAAAAATATTAATAACATCTGAAAACTTCTGAGGGCTTCAAATAGAGGAAAAGTTTCTGAATATAACAGTGCTTAGGATTCCAAATTACCTTCAGTTTCTACCTACATGTAAATGATGGGAACTGTATACCTCTGTTCAACAGAACTTCTTTCATGGGAAATGAAAAATGTGCCTTCTCACAAACATCATCATCGAGTGTCTCACATCTCCAAGCACAAATACTTCAGGAGCTGTAATTTGCAATTTTGTGCTGGTACAATCTCACCAGCACTCAGCAAATTCCTCCCATATCTGCTTAGTAAAATACAAAATGCATTAACATTCCAAGGCATCTAGACATGGTTTTAAAAGTCTGCTCCTGGAATTAGTATCCAATTCATGTCAACAGTGATGTTTAAGTTTTGAGTAACATCACCCCCATCATGCAACAAATGAAGCTGGTTGGGCTTCGAGGACTCACAGGTCAAAAGATCACTACATGATGCAAACAGATACGCATGCATTATTAGCTCTGAATCTTTTGAGAGAACTTGGGAGTAATGAGAACCTTGGTAATAGCCCGTTACAAAGGAAGCTACAGAAAACTCAAAACAGTATGCTGTGATGAACTGAAGACACAGAGAGAACAGTTCTTCACTTGTCACTACCCTTTCCAGAAAGTAAGTGGGGATAAATTGGGGCATGTTTGTATGTGAAAGACATCTGTGAAAACTTATTGTAGAAACGTTTATAGCCTGGCCTCTGTTCTAGCAATGTAAAGAGGTGTTATTCAAGATGTATGTTTAAGGTTAGGCTGCAAATGCTTCAACAAAACACTACACAAGAGCCCTCAACTGAATTCTGCCCCAGCACAAAAAGCAGAGCAGCATGGTGGGAACAGCCACAAGCTGGGCTTCACAGTCGCTCTTCATCAGCAGCGTCAGACATTGGCACCACCATCAGCGAGCCTGGCTTGCATGGCAAGAAATCCCAATGCCATAGAACAGTGTCAGATGAGAGGACGCTTGACAGTCAATGCCTTCCTATATCTGATGTCCCAATACAGATACTAAACATGATTCCGGTCTCTACCAGAATAACAAATGAGACAGAGAAATACACACTTCTGCTCCTGTATTTTATAATACTAGCCACGGTCACATCATGTTTTCAAACCACCCCAATGTTGTCCAAGTTCTGTTGAAAATATGTTACCAATGCAGGAAGTGTTTGTACCCCCTGCCCAAGAGAATGCTGAAGAACAGCTCAGTGTACTCATCACAGCCCAGCTGGGTGTGCTGGAGACTTTAGAGGAGACAGTAACTGAAGGCAGTACCTGGTACTTGGAAAGAACCAGAGTTGCCACCACTGTCACAGTGGCACAAGATAAGGGAATGAGGCAATATACTTCCTCCTAGAGGCACACAGCTCTGTACAGAATCGTGGTTTGCAACTACTGATTGTAAAGCTGACCCAAGGGCAGGACGTGTTTTCTCAGGCTGCTGGGGTTAAACCATTCAGTCCTATTTAATCTGTTAGAACCATCAGTGCACTGGCAGCAGAATGGAACCTAAAAATCCTAGCAGATTGGGCTGCAATAACTGGTAAACCTGGTATTTCCAGGCTGCAGTCAAAACAAACAAGAGAAGAAAATCACAGCCCTTTTTGCTTGGGTTTTTTGATTCCTTTTTTTTATTAAGTAGCAGTCAAAAGGCCTCTTGAAACCTTGTTTATAAGCAAACTAGCCTCAAAGGCTGGATTTGCATTGGCAGCGTTTGGAGCCTGCAAAATAAATCTTTCTAGGTAGTGTTTTCCTTCTGCCTATGAGGGAGGAATGGTTTCCAGTGTATTCCCTCCCAGACTACAGCCCTTTCAAGCTACACTGAAGAAAATGCCTAATTCAACACAGCTGGGCTCCGACGCTTCCATGGCAGCCCAGCACCGTGGCACCTGCAATCCTCCCTTTAGGAAAGCAATGAATGGTGACACACAGTGTGCCAGCCTATTGACAGGGTGAAATCACTACTGCCATTCAAAACCAGGAGCACGCACAGAACCTGTTCCTTAGTTGCAATTTCTTTGTCAGAAATTGTTCCATTTGGGTGATACTTTGTATTCTGGAATAGTGGATAACACAAACCATCTTTTAAAAGTATACTCTTCTAATCAACACTGAGGTTCCTAATGAATGCCAAATTACATTTTGAAACAAAGTCCATGATCAGACAATAGAGCTCCTAGAAAAATGGTTTTCTACTCCTTCTATTATTTTCTCCACTGTCCTGTGTTTTCCATCCTCCCAGAATCATTGTAATACTAATGTTTTGCATATAGTAGTGATTGAATGAACTAGACCCCCAGCTGTGCTCCAGCTTTACTTCACCCATAACTGGTTATTCTAACAAAGGGCCTCTGGTAAGAAAACTCCACTTTGGATTCTGAAAATTATTACTGTAATAGGAAAGTCAGAAAAATTATAAAGCATCTGTTGAAATTTCAATTGTGAGCATAGTGACATGCTTCTAAAAGCTTCATTCTTTCAACACTCCTAGTGAACAAAGCAGAAGTGTTTACTACAATTCATGCACTTCTTTCTGGCTCTAAATTCTTTGTAATTCAGCCCAGTTTTGTGTACCAAAACAAATGACATGATTATTTGTTAATTAAGGTTTGGGATCTTGCTTTGCAAGGAAGATTTCAAAGACACAATGACATTAACATGAATATCTCGTAAAAGACATCCTTCAAATTTTCTCTGGTAGATGCAGATATCCAGGATTTAACTTGCCTTCTCCTAACAGGCAACTCCAAAGCTGCTTCTTCCAGCTCTGTGCAGGGTGCTTCCACGCAGGCGGAGCACTCATCCTCTCAGGAGCTCGATGCCATGACTTGTACTGCTCCCTCGTTTTATCATCATAAATGTGTCATGAAAGATCACATGAGCAAAAATCATCAAAACTATTCTGCTTCATTGATTTGAATGCTGGAGGGTAGACTAAAAAAATGTATGCCATCACATTGTGGGTGTACATCTGGTTACATGGTAGGAAGCACAAGTGAGAAAGAGAAGCTGGAAAGATGGGACTGGTTAGCAGTAAGTTCACCTGACCTGAAGCCTGTGTCCTGGCCATGCCTAACCAGACTAGGCAATCCTCCTCCATGCCGTTCTGCCGGGGGAACAGCAGCCTCTGCCAAAGAGGACCTGGCCTTCAATTTAAATAACATTCAGACACACAAGATGCTGTGACATACTTCATGCGCTGAGAACAGAGAGCATAATGCTCAGAAGTTAACTTAAATCAATGTACCTGCACAGCACATATCTGAAAGGAAAAAGGATTCTTCATCTTGAAGCAAACATCACTTCCAAATCTTGGCAAGTGCAGAACACAATCTCTATCCATTCAGTGACCTCACAAAATGCAATTTGCAAGCCCACCTGGTGCACTCTTTAACAGTCTCCTGAACTTTTAAAAGAAAAAAGCTTTTGGAAGTTTCCCAGCTCCTTTTAAAAAGGGTTCACAGATTCCTGTACCATCTCGTTCCATGATGGTTCAATACCAACACAGAATAAAAATAGGGGAAAGAAGGCTATTAATGAAAATGCCACAATCTGCCAACTTGAAGAGCCATAATCAAAACAGAAATCTGTGGGATACTCAGGGATTGTCTGAGCTACCAGTGGAATCAGAGTGACTCAGCAGAAGGTAATGAGACTCTTCAGTTCTGTATTGATACTGGAGATATAATGCAGTGGGGGAATGAGACAGTCACATACAGAGAAAGATCATGCACAGAGGTGCCTGGGGTTCTGCACATCCCTGTCTCTTCCAATTCACTGCTGAGAAACTGCAAGTTGTCTGACAATCAGTCAATATATAAAAAAGGTTTACCTCTGTTCCAGTCCATGCAGCAAGACCATTTAGATGTGTTTCAAGTAACACCCTCTACTCTTCTCTGTCGCTGATGTTTATTTTTCACTGTCAGCCTCCTGCTGATAGGGTATGTCACTAGAAGCATGTGACAGTTTCCAATGCTCTCATTCATTGCTGCATGCTGCTTTACCACCTTTTTTCTTTCAGCCTTCTGCAATTGACTCTGAAGACTGTATTATCCAGCTCGAAGTTCATTGACTATTAACTGCTCAAGGTTAAATTGCTGCTCAAAAACCCGAGCAAACACCAAGTCTTTAAATGACAGCCAAACAGAACCAGCATCTTCCTTCTCTTCTCTGCCCCCCTGGATATTAATGTTTTCGAACCTGTAATAAGTAAATTGATGTACCTTCCTACCCGATGTAATTTATGAGCACAAAAAGCTGCAGAGATCCTTTGCTTTACATACTTCCAATTGATTAAAAGCTTCTGTTAAGGCCTTTACAAAGATAAATAAACCTGAGAGTTTTACAGTCAAACCTGGCCCATCCATACTTAGTATGACAATGCACAGCCTGACACAATGGCATCAAAAAGCTTGAATTGTCTGCAGTGTTACAACATATTCTTACATGATGAACCACTGACTTAATACTCAAGCTAAAACAAATCCCAGCACTGCTAGCTGGAAAGGAGGGCTGAGCTCTCCCAAGCTGCAGGAGGCTGTAAAGCAAGGCCTATGGCAGCACAATGAAATTGCCACTAGCTCTTGCAAAGCTATAGGCTATTCATAAAGAAATCCTGAAGTGCCAGGAGGAAAATTTCAAAGGCTTCTGCAAACACTGTGAGCCATCAGCAGGGAAAGATTCTGGCACTTATCATCTTTCATCCAAGCATTCTGAAGAGCTTTAAAAGCACTAGTATTAAGGAAGGTTTAAGTGAGTGATACCTGTTTGAGAATAGTGAAGTTGGCACACTAGGCATGAACTAAGCAGTGAGAAAAACTAGGAATTCTAATGCTGACCTCCTAGCTTTTCAGGTTACAATAGCTCTGATAAATACTGTGTAACTCCTATAACGTGAATACAGACCTCAGAGCAGTGTTATCTGTACCACAGTGTTCATGTTTCTACAGCCACATGGGAGTGTTCAAAGAAAGCACTTCAATAAAACAAAGAAACTTGAGAAAATCATTTCATAGAAATATTAAACAAGTCCATAATTGGGAAAATTAATGGTTATAGGTAGAAATACATATTTTATGATAATTTTATGACAAATTGTATTTATTCAGCATAAAAAATATTCAGTGCATTGTTTTTTAATATCTAAGTATTGATGAAATCTATTGAACAAATTCCAGGCCCTGCCTGTGTTAAAACAAAACCTCATCTTACACTGCTTGTAATTTCCAATTCCCATCTGACAACTCCTACCACACGTATATGATTAGGGCAGGAAGAAATCAGAATTTGTTATAATGCCAAAAAATGGATCAGGATTAAGCCACCAGCCTTTTCAACAAGAAAAGAATCTGATCCATCTTCCCCAATAATTTATTACCACTTATATACATACATAATTGTATCCTTTCTTTTCCCCTGAAGCTGCTTAACTACAAACACATCAACTTATAAGTCCTCAAATATGAAGAGTCACCACAAGCAGTTTGTTATTCACCAACAAGTCAATATCAGACACCAGTCTTACTTATCTGACACAAGAAAAATCCTCCTGGTTCAGAGGCCCCATTTCTACAAATGCAGAGAGGAAAGGAGGAAATGCTGTACTCACTTGTTAAAGAGATTCAGTCCAATCCTATAATGGCGTTTCCTGATAACATCGTTACTGAAGGCAGGGGAATCCCAGCTGTTGCGAGTTTCTTTGTGGTAGGTTTGTTTGCTCAAGGTTTGCTCCCTTAGGCTGTCTCTAGAAGAAGATTCTGAGCTGCAATTTATTGTATCATTAGAGTTGGAAGTGCTGTTGATGCTGTCATTGTCTCCATCAGAATAATCAGACTCTGATTTGCTTTGCCTGTTTGCAGTGCCATTGATAGCTAAATGACTATCTATAGGCCTAGCCCTGTGTCTGGCCTCCTGTTCCTCTCGGGATATGATCTTGGCAGGAATACTGTGAGGGATGTGTTTTGGGCTTCCTTGTTGACTAGTGATCCCTCGGTCATAGGCATTTTGTCTCTTTAGTGAACCCCTCTCGGAGCGATCACTCAAGTCCACTGAACTGTCACTGGGTGGCTCTATAGTTAGCAATGGTAGATGGTCCATTCTCATCCTCTGGTCCTGACATTCCAGGGATGGGGTACTCCTGCAGCTTGTATCAGTGTCTATCTTATCATCTTTGTGGGTCATGGACCAATACTCTTGAGAAGAGTTCACAGACCGGAGCCTCAAGTCAGATTCTGTACTGGACGGTCTGTCTACTGACTGGGAAAGTGGAAGGGGTGGAGATAACTCTTCCTCATCAATATATAACGTAACATCACTGTATGACGCTGTCATCTCATCAAGCTTCCTGTGATCCACATTGTGAATTGCTGGTTTATTTTGAGCACAACTATCCCTTTCCATGTCACGACTTCTGACTTGATCCGGAGTCTGAACTTCATCTGAATGTAGACTGCGGCAATTCAGTGCATCATCAATGGATTCTGCAAGGGATTTCACCTGCCTGGAAAAAGCATCCTCTAGTTCTGTGATAGCATCAGCAAAATCAGTAGATGCTGCTGGAGACTTCATTGTAGCTGACTCTGCCAGGTCACCACATTCAGATGGTACCAGGGATCCGAGCTTTGACCCATCGTTTGTAACAGAAACTTGTTTTCCTTCAAAGTAAGAGCTGTGGACTTTCTCAGGTCCTTCAAAGGAAAACTGCATTCTCATATTGGACAGTACAATGCGTCTTGACATACGATTTTCAGACATAGAACTTCTCAGACGCTCAAAGTTTTTGTTCATCTGATACTGGCGAAAAGCTGTTTGTATGGTACGAGCAGCATGTCTAGTTATGAGACGGCCTCCATACTTCCGTTCTAGCATTTCCACCTGGGGAAAGGGCAACACAAGTACTTTGTGACTTCATGCAGGTTAGGACAAGGTTAAAGTAGAATAAAATCATTCTTCTAACAGCTTTCATTTTCGGACATTTTTCAAACTACATACTGGTTTTGGAACTGCAAACTCAAAGCTCCAGACCAACAACTGCACTAGTAGTGACCTGAATAGTCTTTTGCAAATTGCACCATAGAAGTATGACAAATATGTGACTACATGGTTTAGTGGGAAGTGTCCCTGCCCCAGGCAGGGGCTTGGAACTAGATGATCTTAAGGTCCTTTCCAACCCTAACTATTCTATGATTGTATGTGAAAACTCTCATTTACAATTTCATGCGTTGGTTATTTGTGTGTGTTTAAATGTTGCTTTTCACACATGAGCATCAGTGTGCCCGTGTCAAAGCAGTCAGGGTAGCACTCTGAGGCAGCATAATGCAGTCATTCTTTCCCTGCAGAGTGGTGAAATTCAAATATAGGGCAGATTGCCATATTTTGGGAGTAAATTCTAGAAGTGGACGTCATCCTTCCAGGCATGCATCACCTTATACATGAATATAAACCTGGCAGCATTGTTTCATGCAGGCCCAATACGAAAGTGGAACTCAGCCTCCCAGGCCTTCCAGAGAAGTTTCTCTGATGGAATGTCCACATACACAGTCTTCCTCAAACCAGGAAAATATTTCAGGCTTTCTAAATACAAATTCAAACCTATTTCTATTCCTGTGATTACACTGAACATTGCCAGTGTTTGCAGTTTACACAATGAATATGCAAAATAAGCACATGACAATTGCTGCTCATTTATCCTAGTGAAAACAACATGTCAATACTTTGGGAATATCAGGTATTTTTAAACACTTCATTCCAAAAGTGAAAAGCATTACTTATTTAAATTACACTGAACAAGAGGAGGAACTAGCTTTATCATTTCCTCCCCCCAGCTTTTAATTTCTGTTCTGACTACTCTTTGTTGGATCCATATTATTCCCAAACACAAACCATCCATGACAAATCAATGTTTAGTACTACAGTTAAACCCATCATTTTCCTGGCAGCAATTTTGTATAAGTTCATGCCATTTTCATAACACTCCAATGATTCAAAAGTCATTTTTCCTTGCTTACAAATCCAGGTACCCTTTTTCATTAGAGCCTATATTTTAATTCCTTATGTTATGTGGACATGCACACACAACCTCTCCCCTTTTTACTTTAGAGATCTCACTAAGTCATTGCTAAGTTCAGATACTGATGTGCAGAGGGGCTTCACACCCTTCTGGGGAAGGAAATAATGCAACTAAAAATATTTTCTAGTCCATTATGTCTATCACTGCGGAGCAGTTGATGTATATGTTTCAGTGCAACTGTTGGGTTCAGCTGCTCCTTCCATATCAGAGATGATCTCCTTTTATGTTCAGTGTATTTAAAGATGAGTCACTGATTTTCATTAATTCTGAATTCCAATGCAATAACTATTATGTACAATTATTGGCATAAACTGAGTAGGCCAGCTTACTGCTATGGAATTGTTCTGTTGACTGTATTGTGCAAATTCCACGAGCTGGGCTCAGAAAGATGTGACTGCTCACTGAGATGGGAATCTGGGCACTTCTGCACAATTTTCTATCACTTGTCTGTAAATGAACTGCTCAGCATTTCAACCCCAAGCAGTGGTTATATTGTCAGAGAGTTTAGGAGGTTACTTGTCAGACATTACAAAGATTTAAATCTTACTAGGAACCTTTATCATAACCCTGTCACTGCTGCTACATGTCTGCTGCTATTTCTATCCACAGTGTACATTAGGTGTGTTTAAATAAATCACGAGATTATTTTGCTGGACTAATCTCAAAACAAATGATGAATGGTCCATTTAGTTCTCTTTTCAAAATTAAATGTCAAAGCTAAAGAAAAGAAAACTAGCATAGCTGGTGTGAAAGAATAAAACAAACCCTAATCTGCTATAAAACAAATTACCTGGGCTTTATTCTGGCAAACAGGCTGTTGTCTTTCAGACTTACATAGAAAATAACATCACTGATTATCATAAAGCAAGGGGGGGCAGTTGGTGGGAATTTTAATTGAGAGTATTTTGGAATTTGCCTAAATGATTTACTAGACTTGGACTAATATTTCATGCACCTTTTAAATTCATATCGAATGCACACCGCCTTTAGGTAAAGCCTTGGACATTTTCCTAAATATTTCTGAAGTATCTTCAGAGGTTTCAATGCAAGCTTTTCAAGAGCCATAAGCAATTTTCAGTATCAAGCTTCCTTTATATATCACTTTCATTGAGTAAGATTCCCTGAACAAATCTAAAATAACATTTGCAGTCCTCATTCTCCATCAATCCAGTGTAAAAGGACAGATGGAATTAGGCTCTGTGGAGTATCTGAAGTGCAGAAAACCTCTTTAGTAAGCCTTACACTCTGTATCAATCCCTTATGAGACATCAGCAAGAACAACTGCCAAAGGTGGGAAAGTAAGTAACATTTGTGGTCTCACATGGAGCAGAGCTGGCATAATTTATGTCAAGAATCAGGAACCCGATATGTCCCCACTCCAATATAGAATTTGGTGAGCATAAAGGCTAAACTACTCTCAAACTTGCTATCCCAAAATCCTGGCTTCAACTTTCAGTCAGAGCTCAAGTTCTGTTCCTCCACATCTCTCTGGAACAGCATTATATTATCCTGTGACTTGAAACATCAGAACAACAAATAGATGGCAAATGAGACTTGGCCCCTATAAATTTCACTGAAGGTCAACATGTGGTCCAAAACAGGAGCAGCCTGCTTCTTGTCAGCAGAATTCTACTGCATATCTATCAAGGAAATCCAGTGCATCCTGTGTATTTGCTTACCTGAACCTACTACAGCATCATTTTTAAACAATAGATAGGAACTTATAGGGCAATAAGCATCTTTCAAATATAATAACATTCAGAATAAAGCTTAAAAGGGATGGCTGAGGCTGTCTTATAGAAATGTCATTTTAGGGAGAAAGGCTTTCAACACCTATATAACTTTTATCCAGCTCTTTCTAAAGCATTTGGAGTTTTGCCCAGTTGAGTAAAGCCAATTAAGACCTTGAATTCACTCCACAGATATAGAATCCCAGACTGGTTTGGGTTGGAAGGGACCTCAAATATCATCCAGTTCCAAACCCTGCCACAGGCAGGGACACCTTTCACTAGATCAGGTTCCTTCAAGCCCCGTCCAATCTGGCCTTGAACACTGCTAGGCATGGGGAAGAGAATATCAGCTGAAATAAGTGCTTCCTTTCTTTCAGCAACACAAAGATGCCCAGGTTTCAAAATTACTCATTTTCTTGGAAAAATACTTAATGTTATTACATTTAAGTTTTTGCTCAAAGCATGAAATCACAGTTCCTAGCAGATCTGCTTTTACCTTTTAATACCATTAAAATATCTTTTACACCTTTCTTCAGGAAGGGGGAAGGTGTAACGAGACACAGGGATAACACAGCACAATCAAAAAGAAGCCACAAAACTCAGAAATGCTGACACATGGCTATTTTGTACTAAGTTGGTCACAGGAAAAAAGGTATTTTCAGCATCACAACCGAAGTGATGCTAGAAAAGACTTTTTCCAGCTTGCAGACATGTTGCCATTGACATAACTTAGGTAACAAAGCTCAAATACCTGCTTATCTTGTAGATCTGAAGAGAGTTCATAGCTCTCAGAAAGCGATCTTGACCTTTTAATAGCTTCTTCCTCTGCTTGTTTTCGCAGTATGGATGTTGAGTGCTGAAGCTTTGGCCTCCGGGATCTTTGTTGTCCAGGGGAGACAGAATACAGCCCGTAAGCAGAGTGATCGTAATGGTCTGGACTGAGAGCTGAACTGTGTGTTATAGGTCCTTGATGGTAAGTAGAGGGGCTATCCAAAGATGTGCCAGTTTCGCTGCTTGGGGCTTCACCCTCAACACTAGACAGAATGGAAAGACAAGAAAACCCTCAGGTGAGTACTGCATACCAAAATTATCAGCAACAAATAGCATAGTTTTGCTTAGTAACATTTAATATGGACACCCAGCATGCTTTGTCTAAATTCAGATGCAGTTATTACAGGGTAATGTGGCTTCCATGTCAAACACCATAGTTTTCATTGCAGTCTAAGCAAGTCTCCATTCTGTGGCAGAGTCCATCTTTAGAGCATGAGTCAAGCAGGAGAACGGAGCTTTCAAGCATAACTGAACTGTATATAGTAATTACTAATAGCATCCTGGGTAAGTCACTCAGCAGCCACTGTGTAAAATAAATGAAAATTTAATTTCTTCTAAGGCTGCTCATTTCCAAGTCATTTTACTTCAAAATGGCAGAACCTTATTTGTGCCTTTCCTTCCTTTGACAAATAAAAGCAATACTTTCTCACTGTTGCATTACAGCTCGACATAAAAGGATTACTTTCAGGTTACTCAACAGAGATTTGGGATTTAATGAATCTTGTGAGCTACTGTGTTACTGAAAACTGAAACTGGGGAAAAGTACCTACAGGAGAAATCTCATTTATTTCTCTGCTACTGAAAGATTGCTCCCCTCGGATACTTTTGGCATGCTTCATAGGAAAGCATCCCAAGGGATGGAGTTTCTAGCTAATAAAAGTAAAATAATTTCAGGTAGGGAAAATGCAATAGGAGCTAACTGGCAAACAAAACACCATTTTCACATGAATGCTGCTATTGCTAAGGAAAAAAGGAAAGGAAAAAAACTTTATATTACATGAGCTGTACACAATAGGAAAGATTTTAAAACTGAGTTCTAGCCAAGTTTATCCTGAAGCAGTGATGGCTAACAGTAACTTGTATTTGGGTTCTGTCTGCAATAGGGCATTCCCACATTGCAATAGGTCAGGCACTTTCAATGTTCCATTTTTTCACTTTTCACATAAATATCTAACATTTGCCTCATCCGTTGTGCACAGAGCATTGATAGAAAAACTATGTTTTATTTTATTACTTTTGTTTACTCAAATGACATAGTAAGCACTCCTCACATACATGAATGACAGCACCTGCAGCACTTCCCCTACCTCTTCCTTTAGGAGCAGGTACATCCAAACTTTAAAGGAGTAAAATTCCATGCTCCCACCACACCATGTACTTCTCATTTTGCTTTTATTCACATGTACATGGACATAAAAAATAAAGCCCTCCTGCTGCCTCTCAGACCTGAAGTGCTGTGACCCGTGCTTGTTGGGGCCTTAGCAATCCTGAATGATTACACAAGACTGTGAGACGTGCAAAAGAACAAGTCTGCAAACTGCGAA